>RPOG01000240.1:199680-289568 GCA_008086565.1 Thalassoma bifasciatum | reverse complement strand
GCACAAGCATGTTATATAGGCTGTTATCTTGATAAACAATTACATTACCACGGAGAAAAATGACCATTTTGTAACGTTAACTAACTTAAACGATAGCAACATGGCTTGTCCGCACCGGACGCTATTGACAAAAGATCGTAAAATAAATGTTCTGCAACAACGAGGTAAATAATCCATAAAATGGGTCTAAACTAAGATAATACAATGGTTTTCCTAATATTTATATCTCCATTAACAAAGAAAATACTATATTTGTAGCTCGCCTTCTCTGCCACTTTGGACGCCATGTTTATTTACCGACAATATACAATGCATTCTGGGTGTCCCTTAGTCCCAAGGGTGGTGTCGGAAAATCTCAATATTGAGGGAGATACAGCCTCAGTCTTACCCCTCAACCTTAACTTTCTGAGAATCGGGACAGCACTTACACTTCGCGGGAGCGCGCATTTTGAGATTGAGGGTTAAGATTGAGGGTTAAGACAGGAATTGGAATTCACCCATAGTCTTAGAATTGTGAAACCTTGATTTCATTTCAGAAAACCCCCTGAAATTGGCAACTTAGCTCCCTTCCCCATTCAAAACCCCAATACCTGAACTCCTGAGCTTTACTCAAGACTGGATAATTCTAGAAAGGCACTCTAGAAACACTATCTGGTTTATTGAATATCCAATGATGCCAAGAAAAAGTAACGTCACACCTATGTGTTTCTGTCAAGACACCATTGGACCAGCTGTTGGTCCAGAACCACTACACCTGGACTCCCCTGATCTGGAGTAAATTATTCCAGAGAAACTAAAGACCCTCATAGACATAGTCGAAGAGTTGTGAAACACATAATTCCTTTTCAGACAACCCCTGAAATTGGCAACTTAGCTCCTTTCCCCATTAAAAACCCCAATACCTGAACTCCTGAGCTTAACTCAAGACTGGATAATTCTAGAAAGGCACTTTAGTCACACGATCTTGTTTATTGAATATCCAAAGATGCAAGAAAAGTAATGTCACACCTATCTGTTTCTGTCAAGACACCATTGGACCAGCTGTTGGTCCAGAACCACTACACCTGGATCCTCCTGATCTGGAGTAATTTATTCCAGAGAAACTAAAGACCCTCATAGATATGGTTAAAGAATTGTGAAACCTTAATTTCTTTTCAGACAACCCCCTGAAAAAATAAGCAACTTAGCTCCTTTCCCCATTCAAAACCCCAATACCTGAACTCCTGAGCTTAACTCAAGACTGGATAATTCTAGAAAGGCACTTTAGTCACACGATCTTGTTTATTGAATATCCAAAGATGCAAGAAAAGTAATGTCACACCTATCTGTTTCTGTCAAGACACCATTGGACCAGCTGTTGGTCCAGAACCACTACACCTGGACTCCCCTGATCTGGAGTAAATTATTCAAGAGAGACTACAGACCCTCATAGATATAGTTTACAAATTGTGAAACCTTAATTTCTTTTCAGACATCCCCCTGGAATTGGCAACTTAGCTCCTTTTCCCCATTCAAAACCCCAATACCTGAACTCCTGAGCTTAACTCAAGACTGGATAATTCTAGAAAGGCACTCTAGAAACACTATCTTGTTTATTGAATATCCAATGATGCCACGGAAAAGTAACGTCACACCTATGTGTTTCTGTCAAGACACCATTGGACCAGCTGTTGGTCCAGAACCACTACACCTGGACTCCACTGATCTGGAGTGAATTATTCCAGAGAGACTACAGACCCTCATAGATATGCTCTAAGAATTGTGAAACCTTAATTTCTTTTCAGATAACCCCCTGAAATCAGCAACTTAGCTCCTTTTCCCCATTCAAAATCCCAACACCTGAACTCCTGAGCTTAACTCAAGACTGGATAATTCTAGAAAGGCACTCTAGAACCACTATCTGGTTTATTGAATATCCAATGATGCCAAGAAAAAGTAACGTCACACCTATGTGTTTCTGTCAAGACACCGTTGGACCAGCTGTTGGTCCAGAACCACTACACCTGGACTCCCCTGATCTGGAGTAAATTATTCTGGAGAGACAACAGGTTCTTATAATAATAGCACAATAGATGTGAAACCTTGATTCCATATGTGGAAATTCTGTTAAATCTGCAACTTTACTGCTGTCCTATTCAAACTCCCAATACCTGAACTCCTGAGCTTAACTCAAGACTGGATATTTCTAGAAAAGCACTCTGGACACACTTTCTGATATCTT
Organism: Thalassoma bifasciatum; assembly: GCA_008086565.1. NCBI lineage: Eukaryota > Metazoa > Chordata > Actinopteri > Labriformes > Labridae > Thalassoma > Thalassoma bifasciatum. The sequence continues at coordinate 287,347 of RPOG01000240.1, read as the reverse complement.
AAAAACCTATACTATTCATGATGATTCTAAGAAAAGGTAACGTCACACCATTGTATTTTAATGTAGACCCCATTGGACCAGCTCCTGATCCAAAACCACAAGACATGGGCTTCCCAGATCTGGAGTGAATTATTCCAGAGAAACTACAAACTCTTATAAGAATGGCTCAAGAGTTATGACACCTTCATTCCTTTTCTAACAACCCCCCAAAGTTAGCAACTTAGCTCCTTTTCCCCATTCAAAATCCCAATACCTGAACTCCTGAGCTTAACTCAAGACTGGATAATTCTAGAAAGGCACTCTAGAAACACTATCTGATTAATTGAATATTCAATGATGACAGGAAAAATGACGTCAAATTATGTGTTTCTGTCAAGACACCATCGGACCAGCTGTTGGTCCAGAACCACTACACCTGGAGCCTCCTGATCCGGAGTTAATTATTCCAAAGAGACTAAAGACCCTCATAGATATGGTTAAAGAATTGTGTAACCTTGATTTCTTTTCAGAAAACCTCCTGAAATTGGCAACTTTGCTGCTTTTCCCCATTCAAAATCCCAATACCTGAAGTCCTGAGCTTAACTCAAGACTAGATAATTCTAGAAAGGCACTCTAGAAACACTATCTTGTTTATTGAATATCCAATGATGGCAGGAAAAAGTAACGTCACACCTATGTGTTTCTGTCAAGACACCATTGAGCCAGCTGTTGGTCCAGAACCACTACACCTGGACTCCCCTGATCTGGAGTAAATTATTCCAGAGACTACAGACCCTCATAGATATGGTCTACGAATTGTGAAACCTTAATTTCTTCACAGAAAACCCCCTGATATTAGCAATTTAGCTCCTTTTCCCATTCAAAACCCCAATACCTGAACTCCTGAGCTTAACTCAAGAGTGGATAATTCTAGAAAGGCACTCTAGAAACACTATCTGGTTTAATGACTACCCAATGATGACAGGAAAAATGACATAGAACTATGTGATTCTGTCAAGACACCATTGGACCAGCTGTTGGTCCAGAACCACTACACCTGGACTCCCCTGATCTGGAGTAAATTATTCCAGAGAGACTACAGACCCTCATAGATATAGTCTTAAAATTGTGAAACCTTAATTTCTTTTCAGACAACCTCCTGGTATTGGCAACTTAGCTCTTTTTCCCCATTCAAAACCCCAGTACCTGAACCCCTGAGCTTAACTCAAGACTGGATAATTCTAGAAAGGCACTCTAGAAACACTATCTGGTTTATTGAATATCCAATGATGCCAAGAAAAATGACGTTGAACTATCTGTTTCTGTCAAGACACCATCAGACCAGCTGTTAGTCCAGAACCACTACACCTGAACTCCCCTGATCTGGAGTAATTTATTCCAGAGAAACTAAAGACCCTCATAGATATGGTAAAAGAAATGTGAAACCTTAATTTCTTTTCAGAAAACCCCCTGATATTAGCAACTTAGCTCCTTTTCCCCATTCAAAATCCCAATACCTGAACCCTTGAGCTTAACTCAAGACGAGATAATTCTGGAAAGGCACTCTAGAAACACTATCTGGTTTATTGAATACCCAATGATGACAGGAAAAATTACGTTGAATTATGTGTTTCTGTCAAGACACCATCAGACCAGCTGTTGGTCCAATACCACTACACCTGGATCCTCCTGATCTGGAGTAAATTATTCCAGAGAAACTAAAGACCCTCATAGATATGGTTAAAGAGTTGTGAAACCTTTATTTCCTTTCAGACAACCCCCTGAAATTAGCAACTTAGCTCCTTTCCCCATTCAAAATCCCAACACCTGAACTCCTGAGCTTAACTCAAGACTGGATAATTCTAGAAAGGCACTCTAGAAACACTATCTGGTTAATTGAATATCCAATGATGCCAAGAAAAAGTAACGTCACACCTATGTGTTTCTGTCAAGACACCATCTGACCAGCTGTTGGTCCAGAACCACTACTCCTGGTTCCTCCTGATCTGGAGTAAATTATCCAAAGAGACTACAGACCCTCATAAATATGGTCTACGAATTGTGAAACCTTTATTTCTTTTCAGACAACCCCCTGAAATTGGCAACTTAGCTCCTTTTCCCCATTCAAAATCCCAACACCTGAACTCCTGAGCTTAACTCAAGACTGGATAATTCTAGAAAGGCACTCTAGAAACACTATCTGATATCTTAAAAACCTATACTATTCATGATGATTCTAAGAAAAGGTAACGTCACACCATTGTATTTTAATTTAGACCCCATTGGACCAGCTCCTGATCTGAAACCACAAGACATGGGCTTCCCAGTTCTGGAGTGAATTATTCCAGAAATTCTACAAACTCTTATAAAAATGGCTCAAGAGTTATGAAACGTTCATTCCTTTTCTAACAACCCCCCAAAATTGGCAACTTTACTGCTTTTCCCTTATTCAAAATCCCAATACCTGAACTCCTGAGCTTAACTCAAGACTGGATAATTCTAGAAAGGCACTCTAGAAACACTATCTGGTTATTGAATACCCAATGATGACAGGAAAAATGACATGGAACTATGTGTTTCTGTCAAGACACCATTGGACCAGCTGTTGGTCCAGAACCACTACACCTGGACTCCCCTGATCTGGAGTAAATTATTCTGGAGAGACAACAGGCTCTTATAATAATAGCACAATAGATGTGAAACCTTAATTCCATATGTGGAAATTCTGTTAAATCTGCAACTTTACTGCTGTTCTATTCAAACTCCCAATACCTGAACTCCTGAGCCTTACTTAAGACTGGATATTTCTAGAAAAGCACTCTGGACACACTTTCTGATAAATTAAAAACCTATACTATTCATGATGATTCTAAGAAAAGGTAACGTCACACCATTGTATTTTAATTTAGACCCCATTGGACCAGCTCCTGGTCCAAAACCACAAGACATGGGCTTCCCAGATCTGGAGTGAATTATTCCAGAAATTCTACAAACTCTTATAAAAATGGCTCAAGAGTTATGAAACCTTCATTCCTTTTCTAACAACCCCCCAAAATTGGCAACTTTACTGCTTTTCCCCATTCAAAATACCAACACCTGAACTCCTGAGTAGACTCGAGACTGGATAATTCTAGAAAGGCACTCTGGACACAATTTCTAATACATATACATTTATACTATTTATGATGCCAAAACAGGCAATTTCACACCTTTGTGTTCCTGTCAAGACCCCACTATACAAGCTCCAAATCCAGAACCACAAGACCTGGGCTTCCCTGATCTGGAGTAAATCCATCCAGAGGAACTACAGATTCTTATAGAAATGGTTTAAGAATCGTGAAACCTTTTCTACTTGTTTACATTCCAACAAAGGGCAACTTTGATGCCTTTACCCCATTCAAAATCCCAACACCTGGACTTGAGAGACTGACCCAAGACCAGATAATTCTAGAAAGGCACTCAGGATACACTTACTGATATATCAGAAATAAAAATAATACCAAGAAAAGGCAATGTCACAGCTTTGCACTTCTGTCTAGACCCCACTGGATCCTGGAGAGGACTTCTCTTGCATTTTAACAAACAGTGTGAAAGTTTCACAAATCTGAAAGTGAGTTTTAAATAGACTGTGGACTCCCTTAAATGCTGTTGTCCAGATTTGACAAATCTGGACATTGAGTTTCCAGAAAATGAAGTTATCTTCTGTGGTTTAGACCAAATAAAAGCAATATTGAATAGAGGTATCTTGTAATTTATCAAATATTGTAACAATTACACAAATCTAAAAGTATGGTTAAATACGTTTATGAACTCGGAAATACTCTAGTCCGGATTTGAAAAGTCTGGTTATAGAAGTTCGAGATAATGCCTTGATCTAGACAGGGGGATAAAACAGTAGCACAACCTGTTCTGTCAATTTAACAAATAGTGTAAAAGTTTCACAAATCTGAAAGTGAGTTTTAAAAGGACTGTGGATTCCCTTAAATGCTCTAGTCGAGATTAAAGAAGTTTGGACTTTGAGTTTCTAGATAATACAGTGATCTTCTGTGGTTTACACCAAATAAAAGCAACATTAAATCAATGTACCTTGCAATTTATCAAATATGGTAATGATTTCACAAATCTGAAAATGTGTTTTCAAGAGTTTGTAGACTCTGAAATACTCTAGTCTAGATTGGACAAGTCTAGATATTGAAGTTTTTGGATCATGCTTTGATCTAATGTGATCTAGACAGGGGAAAACAGTAGTACTGACTTTTCTAACAATTCAACTCATAGCGTAAGAGTTTCACGAATCTGAAAGTGAGTTTTAAAAGGACTGTGGACTCCCTTAAATGAGCTAGATGAGATTTGACAAGTCTGGACATTGAGGTTCTAGATAATGCATTGATCTTCTGTGGTTTTAACTCGGAAATGCAACAATTATTTAACCTTTCTTGCAATTTATCAAATATTGTAATGATTTCACAAACATGAAAATGGGATTCCATAAGAGTCCAAACTCTGAAATACTCTAGTCTAGATCGGACAAGTCTAGATATTGAAGTTTTTGGATCATGATTTGATCTAATGTGATATAGACAGGGAAAAAACAGTAGTACTGACTTTTCTAACAATTCAACTCATAGCGTAAAAGTTTCACGAATCTGAAAGTGAGTTTTAAAAGGACTGTGGACTCCCTTAAATGATCTCGTCCAGATTTGAAGTCTGGACATTGAGGTTCTAGATAATGCATTGATCTTCTGTGGTTTTAACTCGGAAATGCAACAACTATTTAACCTTTCTTGCAATTTATCAAATATTGTAATGATTTCACAAACATGAAAAAGTGATTCAATAAGAGTCTAAACTCTGAAATACTCTAGTCTATGTTTGACAAGTCTAGATATTGAAGTTTTGGTTCATGATTTGATCTAATGTGATATAGACAAGGGGAAAAACAGTACCACTGACATCTTTTACAATTTAACAAATAGTGTACGAGTTTCACGAATTTGAAAGGGAGGTTTAAAGACTATGGATTCTCTGAAATGCCCTCTTCCAGATTTGACAAGTCTGGACATTGAGTTTCTAGATTATGCATTGATTTTTCGTGGTTTAGACAGGGAAAAGCGACAATACAGTCGACCTTTCTTGCAATTTATCAAATATTGTAATGATTTCACAAACATGAAATGTGATTCAATAACAGTCCAAACTCTGAAATACTCTAGTCTAGATAGGACAAGTCTAGATATTGAAGTATTTGGATCATGCTTTGATCTAATGTGATCTAGACAGGGGAAAAACAGTAGTGCTGACTTTTCTAACAATTCAAGTCATAATGTAAAAGTTTCACAAATCTGAAAGTGAGTTTTACAAGGACTGTGGACTCCCTTAAATGATCTCGTCCAGATTTGAAGTCTGGACATTAAGTTTCTAGATTATGCATTGATTTTCCATGGTTTAGACAGGGAAAAGCGACAATACAGTCGACCTTTCTTGTAATTTATCAAATATTGTAGCAATCTCACATACCTGAAAATGTGATTCAATAAGAGTCTAAACTCTGAAATACTCTAGTCTAGATTGGACAAGTCTAGATATTGAAGTTTTTGGATCATGCTTTGATCTAATGTGATCTAGACAGGGGAAAAGCAGTAGTACTGACTTTTCTAACAATTCAACTCATAGCGTAAGAGTTTCACGAATCTGAAAGTGAGTTTTAAAAGGACTGTGGACTCCCTTAAATGATCTAGATGAGATTTGACAAGTCTGGACATTGAGGTTCTAGATAATGCATTGATCTTCTGTGGTTTTAACTTGGAAATGCAACAATTATTTAACCTTACTTGCAATTGATCAAATATTGTAATGGTTTCACAAACATGAAAATGTGATTCAATAAGAGTCCAAACTCTGAAATACTCTAGTCTAGATTGGACAAGTCTAGATTTTGAAGTTTTGGTTCATGATTTGATCTAATGTGATCTAGACAGGGGAAAAACAGTAGTACTGACTTTTCTAACAGTTAAACTCATGGTGTAAAAGTTTCACGAATCTGATAGTGAGTTTTAAAAATACTATAGATTCTCTTAAGTGCTCTAGTCTTGATTTTAAAAGTCTAGATCTCGTGGTTTTGGGTCAGGACCTCATTTCTAAAACTCTCTCTGTAGCACACGAATCGGAAGCAACGAATCACACACTGACTTCGTCGCAGACTGACTGCCAGTGTAGAAGAGAAAAATGGCAAATGCATTCATATCAACGCGACACACACCGACACGAAGCCTGAAGTGTCAACTGTTTGCAGGAGTGAATAAATTTCCTCTGCTGTCTTGAAGCTACTCGGTGTCAAGAGGAGGTTAAAGCGAAAGGAGAGAAAACACAAAGTTCTCTGCAGTTAGCATCCGAGCTAACACGCTCTCCCATTCACTTACACAGCGATGCTAACACGAAGAGCTAGTTCTTCCCTGTGAATAAATGAAACGGTTTTTTTTTTTTTTTTTTTTACTCACTTTCATTTAAAACCTCCACCAGCTCGGCGCAGTTTTCACACATTGTTCATGTAGAGGAAACCTGAGAGCAGCTCCTCAAACCATGGCACTGGAGGAAGAAGCTGCTGTTGTTGGCAGTTGGTTGTTTTGGGGGAAAAAGGCCCAGTGGAGGGAGTGATTGGTGAAGGTTATTCCACTAAAAACACAGCAGGGGCAGCCAAAAAGGTGGAGAACGGGATTTGCATCCGAGCCCAGTTGCTGTGGACAGAAAGTTGAGAGGCACTGAGCGGCANATAGTAATGCTATTGAGGACCAAAACTGCCAAAATAAAAAATAAATAAATGAATAAAATTGGAAATAAAAACCAATGAAAGAAAATATAATTCAAAAAATTAAGTGCAAAAAAATAAATATAAATGGAAATAAAAATGGCAATAAATATATATATATATATACAGAAATAAATACAAAAATAAATATATAGTTATTATTAAATTTCAATCAATTAAACAAAGCGCTCTGGTCTCATATTTATTTTTTCATGCTGCAGACTTTGGAGGACTAAAACTGCCAAAATTAAAAATAAATAAAATTGGAAATAAAAACCAATGAAAAAAGTATATAATTCAAAAATTAAGTGCAAAAAGATAAATATAAATGGAAATAAAAATGGCAATATACATATATATACAGAAATAAACACAAAAATAAATATATAGTTTTTATTAAATTTCAATCAATTAAACAAAGCGCTCTGGTCTCATATTTATTTTTTCATGCTGCAGACGAAATGCAGAAGGAAAAACGATTCAAACTAGAAAAGTTGCATTTTCAGTAAGAAAATGCGTTGAAATGCTGAAGTTGAAGAAAGTGAAACAAAGCTGAAAAAGTGAAATATGAAGATGAAAATTGCTAAATAAAGCTGAATTTGTGAAATAAAAGTAGTGGAAAATGGTTGAAAAAAGCTTAAAAAGAGAAAATTTGAAATAAAATTGCTGAAAGCAGTGAGTCAAAGCTGGACATCTTAGATGATAAGTTACAAAAGGTTACAAAAGTTACAAAAGTTATTTATTTTTTCATGCTGCAGACGAAATGCAGAAGGAAAAACTATTTAAATGAAAACTGCCAAAATTAAAAAAAATTAAACAAAGCGCCCTGGTCTCATATCTATTTTTTCATGCTGCAGACTATGGAGGACTAAAACTGCCAAAATTAAAAATAAATAGATAAATAAAAGTAGAAATAAAACCAATGTAAAAAATATAATTCAAAAATTAAGTGCAAAAAATAAATATAAATGGGAAAAAAAATGGCAATAAATATATATAAACAGAAATGAATTAACAAAAATAAAAATGAATACAACATTACAAAATGAATGTGGAAATAAATACAAAATTAAATATATAATTATTATTAAATTTCAATCAATTAAACAAAGCGCTCTGGTCTCATATTCATTTTTTCATAGGCTTATAGCTCAACCCATGACGCATTTAGGACCGCCCCCCTCATTTGAATAGTTTTTACTTCTGCATTTCGTCTGCTATGGACGACCAAAACTGCCAAAATTAAAAATAAATAAAAATGGAAATAAAAACCAATGTAAAAAATATAATTCAAAAATTAATTGCAAAATAATAAATATAAATGGAAATAAAAATGGCAATAAAAAAAAATATATATATACAGAAATAAACACAAAAATAAATATATAGTTATTATTAAATTTCAATCAATTAAACAAAGCGCCCTGGTCTCATATTTATTTTTTCATGCTGCAGACGAAATGCAGAAGGAAAAACTATTCAAATGAGGGGGGCGGTCCTAAATGCGTCATGGGTTGAGCTATAAGCCTATGAAAAAATAAATGCGAGACCAGAGCGCTTTGTTTAATTGATGAAATTTAATCATTATTACATATTTATTTTTGTATTTATTTTTGTATTTATTTTCAAATGTTGTATTCATTTTTATTTTTGTTAATTTATTTCTGTTTATATATATTTATTGCCATTTTTATTTCCATTTATATATTTTTTTTTTTGCACTTAATTTTTGAATTAGATTTTTTACATTGGTTTTTATTTCCACATTTATTTATTTATTTTTTATTTTGGCAGTTTTGGTCCTCCATATGGAATATTTTTTTCTAATTAATAATTTTTTTATTTTTATTTTTTAAATAAAGAAAGAAAAAACACCCTTTTGCTACTTTCTGAATTTTTCAGTTTCTTTCATATTTTTTTTCTTGATTATTTTTATTTTGTCAATTTTGGTCGCTTTTTATTTCTTTATCAACACTTGGAAATCATTTGTTGATACCTTCTCACTATTTTCCAGACTGACCGCCTATTTTCTTTATCACGTTTCACCTTGTATTGCCACTTTTTGATTTTTTTCTCAATTTAAATGCCAATTTTTACCACCTCAAACTAAATTTTATTGCTGCCTTTTGCCCCTTTCACTGTTTTTTGGCCACTTTTGGACCATTTTAGCTTCTTTTTGAGTATTTCCAGGTTTTCTCCTAATTTTCTTGCCAATTTTTGTTGCTTTTTGACTATTTTTACCACCTAAAACTAAGTTTGATTGCTGCTATTTGTGGTTTTTGCTCCTTTTCACTCTTTTTTGGCCACTTTAGGACCATTTTTGCTTCTTTTTGAGTATTTACAGGTTTTCTCCTAATCTTCTTGCAAATTTTTGTTGCTTTTTGCAATTTTTACCACCTCAAACTGAGTTTTACTGCTGCTTTTTGTCCCTATTTACTCTTTTTTGGCCACTTTTGGACCATTTTTGCTTCTTTTTGAGTATTTCCAGGTTTTATCCTAATTTTCTTGCCCAGTTTTACCACCTCAAACTCAGTTTTATTGCTCCTCTTTGCTGTTTTTGCCTCTTTTTACCACTTGTATAGTTTCTTTTGTAAAGGTAGTTTTTAACAGTTTGTCTCTTTGGTTGAGTAACTCTGGGGTAGAACAGAAAACATCTGCTGAAAAAACTGTTTCTAATATTTTGACACATTTCAGGTAATAAAAATTTTTCACCGTCTGTGATTAGAGTATTGCAACAGGACAGATTTGTGATTCGTTGCTCAGACTTATTAGAGATGTTGATGAAAGAGATTAAATGAAGAGTCGGACACGTTTGTTTTTTTTTGTAAAAATAGCCAACTTTATATTCTCAGAGTACTAAGACAGCTTTACAAACAGGATGATATGCACACAGCTTTGCTTCCTTCTCATCCAAACGCAGAGCGATCAAACCCAAGTCCTGACTCCACAAAGAGTCCACTCCCGAAGAAAAACTGAAAAACACTGACAAACCGAAAAAAAAATAATAATAAAAACAAAAAAAACAACCAAAACAAAGGAAGCAGGAAGTACGATTTAACCCTTTCAGTGTCACATTCGTCCTGCAGCGTCAGAAACCAGAGCAGCCTGTCCGCCAACCATCACAGGTGTCGTCAGTTTATTATACATATTCACAGAGAGGAGGAGGAGGAGGAGGAGGAGGAGGAGGAGGAGGAGAGGGGGATTCTGGGAAAACAAGCGTCTCTTTCTCTCATGCAGGTGGAAAAGATGCAAAATCAGCTTTAAGAAGCAAAAATGAACCAAAGATGGCGGTGACAGAAAGTGTCTTCATATAAAACCAGATGTAGCAAAAGAAGAAGAGGAGGAGCCACAGCGATGGGGGGAGGAGAAGAGGAGGAGAAGAGGGGGGGGGGGTCATTTACATATTGACAATGATTTGGTCGACGTACAACCGAGTGCTGGGGTCCGAGCCCCGTGGTTCTGTTCAGAAACACGCTCACACGCTGAAAAGAAAAAGGATTCGTCCACAGGAAGCGTCCGCTCCGTCTCTCTCTCTCTCTCTCTCTCTCTCGCTCGCCCTCTCTAAGCCCCGCCCCCTCCGCGTGCACAGCTTCAGTCGCACATCTCCTCCGGCAGCTCGTGAGGGTTCAGGATTCCCGGCACAGACATCTGGATCTTGTGTTTCTCCTCCTGAGCCTGACGCAGCGCCGTCTCTCTCTCCTCCAGGAAAAGGTCCGTCGTGTCCTCGCCGGCGAATTCCTGCGAATGAAAACACGCCGCGTCAGATTCAGGCGCAACCAACACACATTTCACGCCCCACGACCCCTGAACCTTCTTTCTGTCAGGACACAAACCTCCCTCCCTCTGCTGTTTGCCAGTTTGAGCCAGTTTCTCTCTCCTCACTTTAAAAGATCATTGTTTTAGCCTTTAGCTCCTGTTTTAGCCTTTAGCTTCTGCTTTAGCCTTTAGCTCCTTAACTTGCCTTTTGCTCCTGAGTTAACCTTTAATTTGAGTTTTTGCCTTTAGCTCCTGATTTATCCATTAGCTTGTGTTTTGGCCTCTAGGTCCCATTTTAGCTTCAGCTTGTTTTCTAATTCTTAGCCTGTGTTTTAACTTTTTGCTCATAATTTAGCCCTTAGTTTGTGTTCAAGCTTTTATTCGTTTTTTTTAGCTTTTAGCTCCTGTTTTTGGACTTTAGCTCCTGTTTTAGCCTTTAGCTCCTGCTTTAGCCTCAAGCTTCTGACTAGTTTTTACCTCCTGTTTTAGCCTTTAGCTCCTGTTTTAGCCTCTATCTTCTGTTTTAGCCTTTAGCTCATGTTTTCGCCTTTAGCTCCTGTTTTCGCCTTTAGCTCCTGTTTTAGCCTTAACACCTGTTTTAGCCTTTAGCTCCTGTTTTAGCCTTTAGCTCCTGATTTAGTCTTTAGCTCCTGTTTTAGTCTTTAGCTCCTGTTTTCGCCTTTAGCTCCTGTTTTCGCCTTTAGCTCCTGTTTTAGCCTTAACACCTGTTTTAGCCTTTAGCTCCTGTTTTAGCCTTTAGCTCCTGATTTAGTCTTTAGCTCCTGTTTAAGCCTTTAGCTCCTGTTTTAGCTTTTAGCTCCTGATTTAGCCTTTAGCTCCTGTTTTAGCTTTTAGCTCCTGTTTTAGCCTTTAGCTCCTGCTTTAGCCTTTAGCTCCTGTTTTAGCCTTTAGCTCCTGTTTAAGCCTTTATCTCCTAACTTGCCTTTTGCTCCTGAGTTAGCCTTTAATTTGAGTTTTTGCCTTTAGCTCCTGATTTATCCATTAGCTTGTGTTTTGGCCTCTAGGTCCCATTTTAGCTTCAGCTTGTTTTCTAATTCTTAGCCTGTGTTTTAACTNAAGCCTTTAGCTCCTGTTTTAGCTTTTAGCTCCTGATTTAGCCTTTAGCTCCTGTTTTAGCTTTTAGCTCCTGTTTTAGCCTTTAGCTCCTGCTTTAGCCTTTAGCTCCTGTTTTAGCCTTTAGCTCCTGTTTAAGCCTTTATCTCCTAACTTGCCTTTTGCTCCTGAGTTAGCCTTTAATTTGAGTTTTTGCCTTTAGCTCCTGATTTATCCATTAGCTTGTGTTTTGGCCTCTAGGTCCCATTTTAGCTTCAGCTTGTTTTCTAATTCTTAGCCTGTGTTTTAACTTTTTGCTCATAATTTAGCCCTTAGTTTGTGTTCAAGCTTTAATCAAGTTTTTCTAGCCTTTAGCTCCCGTTTTTGGACTTTAGCTCCTGTTTCAGCCTTTAGCTCCTGTTTAAGCCTTTAGCTCCTGTTTTAGCCTTTAGCCCCTGATTTAGCCTTTAGCTCCTGATTTATCTAAGCTTGTGTTTTGGCCTCTAGATCCCATTTTAGCTTCAGCTTGCTTTTAAATTCTTAGCCTGTGTTTGAGCTTTTTGCTCATAATTTAGCCTTTAGTTTGTGTTCAAGCTTTTATCCAGTTTTGTTTAGCCTTTAGCTCCCGTTTTAGCCTTAAGCTCCTGTTCTAGCCTTTAGCTCCTGTTTTAGCCTTAAGCTCCTGTTTTAGCCTTTAGCTCCTGTTTTAGCCTTTAGCTCCTGTTTTAGCCTTTAGCTCCTGTTTTAGCCTTTAGCTCCTGTTTTAGCCTTTAGCTCCTGATTTAGCCTTTAGCCTGTTAATCCACTCTGATGTGGAAACTAGAAATTAGCATATAGAAATAAACTATTTCAGCGATGATAATCTCATTCTAAGTTTTGGATCATGATCAGAGATTAGCCTTTTTTAAGAAACTCCTCACAGGGACTTTAAAGAATCTTTATTCGTCCATGAGCGACGTCTTTATTGATGATGTCACCGTCAGCGGTTGCTGAAGTTTCCATAATGTTGTTTTAATGTTGCTGAGTGAGTACTCTGGAATCTATAATTAACTACGTTTGTTTTTTTCTGTACAGTGAAGGAGAAGAAGTGACTGTTGAGATTCTGGAGGCTCTGACCTTGATCTGGACCAGGAAGTCCCTCAGATGCTCCTTGAAGGCGGGAATATCCTGGTTCAGGCTGAACAGACCCGTCACGAAGACTTTGACCTGAGCTCTGAGGAGGAAACACAAACGCACGGGTCAGTTAGTTAGTTAGTTAGTTGGTTAAGAGCAGGTCAGAGAGAGAGAGAGCGAGGCGTACTTACTCCTGCAGGTGAGGGAACGCCGTCTTCAGCAGGTTGGCGATGTACTCCTGGACGTGCGCCTGGTTGCTGGCTGAGCTGGCGGCGTTCAGGGCGATGCTGACCTTCCCCTCCTCCACCAGGTTGAACATGTAGGCCAGGATGGTGGCGTGCATGGTCAGACCTGCGGACGCAGAGCGGAGGCGTTTGAAAACTCCGAACTCTCTTAAACTCAGGGTGAAAACGCGGAGTCGTGTTTTTATTTTCTGCGTACCTGCGGTGTGCGAGGTGTCGGTGACCACGGAGAAGATGTGCTGCAGAACGTCGCAGAAGTACGTCTGATAGAAGCTCTGCGCCGCCGCTTCTTCTGCCGACACGTTCTGCAGGAGGGTGTAGAGGATCTGGAGACCTGAGGGAGGAGAGAAGACGTTTACAAACCGGCGCCGTGACCTTCATCATGATTTACCGTGCTGTTACTTTTACAGCTGTGCTCAAAAGTTTACAAACCCCTGCAGAATTAATGATTTTTGGTTATTTTACTGAGAATATGAATGATAATAAAAACTTTTCCGTCAACTTTACTGATGATGACAACAGAAACTTCCAAAATAAAGTGGCTGAATTCAAAAACTAAAATCAAAATCTGCACGTTTCACCCGTTTTTCTCCCCTCGTCTCAGTGTGTGAGCTCTGAACTTCAGGTGTGTGAGTCCTCACCTGTGTCGGCCACGTTCCTCATGGTGTGTTTAAAGGCCCAGATGATGGAGTCCAGGATGAGCTTGAACTGAGCCGGAGCGATGGACAGGAACGCCGGGAAGCACTGGGAGGTGGCGGCTTGTAGGAGGTAGAAGAAATGAGTTCTGTGTTCTGGGAATTCTTCAAAGTCCTGAGGAGGAAAAAACAAGCAGAGGAGGTGAAGAGTTTATTTGCAGAGTTTACCCACAACAACCAGTCAGTCCAGGACTCAGAATCAGGTGAGTCCTGGGGTCTATGCTGGATTAACTCATCCTGGATCTCTGTCCGTACCATTGACTGTATATAGAATAAACAGCGTGGCTCCACCTGTCACCGTTCTACGATTTTGAAGCCAAGAAAACCCGTTTCTCTAGCCGCCATTGTGCAGCCAGAGTCTGCGCAGTACTCTTAAAGGCCACCTCGGTTCATTTTTTCTCTTTATTTTTATAAATAAAGAAGAAGAAGTCTTCCAAATCAGAGGAAAACCGAGAAAGGACTTCAAAGAATATAGGGGCTATTTTTGATGAGTGCTTGCCGTCGACAGTTGATAGCATTTACGAAACTTATATCACGGTTTTTAACGTCCAATAACTAATGAGAAACTTACTTCTGGACGTAACAACGTTCGGCTCAAACTGAAGCCTCCAGCAGATGCCCCGCCCCCTGGTGTCTGGCTGCAGTATAGGTCATAAGCCCCGCCCCCTGGTGTCTGGCTGCAGTATAGGTCATAAGCCCCGCCCCCTGGTGTCTGGCTGCAGTATAGGTCATAAGCCCCGCCTCCCCATGTATTCCAGATATGAGCCGGGAAAACTTTTAAAAATTACGATACCTCGTAGAATCGTTTCTCTCATCCTTACTCTAAGGTAGTATGAAGATGTCATCTGGCTGCATGGTGTTCAGGTGTTTTTTTCCTGAGAAGTTAGTTTCTCATTAGTTATTGGACGTTAAAAACCGTGATATAAGTTTCGTTTTANTGCAACCAAATATATGAAAATATATTTATATGTTCCTGTTATTTTTTCTGTGTGAAATTATTGGCAAGTATCTCTCAAGTGTCTGTAGTGACTCATACATTTTCATTTTGTGTGTTTCATTTCTTTTATTTGTGAATAAGATAAATAATTTGATGTTAAAATAACATTTCACATTATTACATTGGTTGTACCACCTGACATGGAAATTGTTCCAGTCACCAATGAAGTGAAAAAACCTTTTTTATCAGTATTTCAGAGAAATCTACAAACTTTTCCACTTGGTCACAAATGTCATTTGGGCTCCTCTGGCTGATGCAGTTTCCTGTTTCCTGTTTTATTCTCTTCACTTTAAAAGAAAAGTCTAATGTTACGGTTGCACCACCCTGACATTTGACAAGGTGAAAATTACGGGACAAAAGTTTTTTACATTTCTCAACAGCTTTAAAATTCTTTTTATTTGCAAAGAATGTTTTATTTAAAAAGGTTCAAGCATAAAATGCCACTGTATTTTTTTAAAGGTAAATGTTATTGACTGTAAGTTAAAAATCTCAAATTAATGACACCTATGAACAGTCCTGCCAACGTGGTGGACTGTAAAACCCCCAAACTCCTTGGTTTTGTGTTTTTTTGTACAATATAAAATTATCAAATTTCTACACAAGTTTATTGTGTCCAAAGTATCTTATTTCTTTTACGTGTGATGAAATACTCGATTCATGATGGAAGGAAATATTGCACTCAGACGTCACGTCATTGACCCATGCATCAAAAAACGAGACCTTGTTCCAGAAAGCTTCAAAAATAAAAACTATTCCTACATCAACACCTGTGGGTCAGTTTATGCTACATTCATGTCCCTAACTTAGAGATGGAAACGTGAACGTCTGCCTCTGCTGGAGACTTTTGGTGTCATAGACTTTTCCTGTGAGTCCAGAAAAGTGTTTTTACCTTGGTGGCCTGCTGGATGATGCTGTCCCACACCTGGTTGGGCAGCAGCATGTACTTCTCTATCAGCAGCTCCTGTACGGCCTGGTCGGTCTGCGCTCCGATCATGTAGCCCACCGCCTCGTAAAACGTGTGCACCTGAGGGCGAGGAGCACAGTTTGACTCTCCGAAACGGCGAGTTTACCTCGTTAACGTCTCTGAACGGGACCCACCTGCTGCGGCTGCAGGTCGCAGATGATGGTGTTGATGTTGTTGAGGATCTCGTCGATGAACGGCATCACCTCGCCGACCTGCACCTGCACGAAATGACGCCGGCACTTCTGGGCGATCTTGATGAAGGTGTCGCACGCCATGTCCTGCACGCCGTCGTGTGTTTCTGCAGCGAGGAGAAGAAGACGAGGATGAGCCTAACGAAGTCTCCAGACTCAGCTTAAAGGTTGAGAGTTTTTCTCACCGTGCATGAACTCGAAGAGCTTGTTGACGACCGTCTTCAGGAACTTCCAGTGAGCGCGCAGGAAGCGAGGATACTGACCCACGATGTACATGATGTTTGAGGCGATGATGGCCTTGTTGTCCTTCCCTCGTTTCTGCTCACACAGGCCCAGCAGGTCCTGAACACACACACACACACACACACACACACACACACACACACACACACACACACACACACACACACACACACACACATTAACTCCAGTTTGTTCTCTGTGCTTCATGGGCTGAACGATTTTAGAAAAAGATCTAATTGCAATTTTTGTGGCAGATACAGCGAGTTCAATTGGATTCACCATTTTCTTTAAATCATGCTGAAAGAGCATAATGCAGGTAAAAAAAAAATTGGATAAACACTTAATATGGTCTGAAAGTAGTAGTAGAATAAGTCAAACGCTGATTTTTTTAATTAATCGTGACAAAAAGGTACAAATTTAGAGGATGAAGCAGCTATTTTCAGTGTCCCTGTTCAAAAAGCTGCTTCAACCTTCGTCATGTGACGTCATCCAGGGGACGAGCGTTCTCCGCCTCCGCTCTGATCCAATGTTTTTGATAGGAGAAAGTGAGTGAGAGCGGGGATTTACAGTTGTGTTTCTACAAGTTTTTTATTTGATTTGATCGTTCATTGGGATGGTTCAATGATGCATTCTTACGCTGGATGCAAAAACAGCGACTTAGCAGGAAATCGAGTCGATCTTTTCCCCTAAAGGAGGAAAGAGCTTGTGCAGCTGAAGAAACGGGACTTTATCTCTACATCGGTCACTGAAAAAGCGATGGTTTGTGGCGACAGGGAGACTATGTTCCTGGTTTTATGATGGAGTTAAGGATCAGATACTGGAGCCAGGACCAGGTGAGATGATGGAGGTGAAGCCACAGCCCGGCTCCAGGTGTCAGATGGAAACAAGGATTTATCAGAAATTCATCCCAACAGAAGCGACGTCTGAGCACTGGAAGTCTTGATTTATTTATTTTACGACCCTGGATTAGTGGATATACGAATTTTAACGGGTAGAAAAAATGTTTTTTGAATACATGATATCGCCGAAGCCGGTGCTGCGTCTCTTTTCTCACACTCACAGAAAACCGTGGTTCAAATTTGGCGTTTTTACAAGTTTTACCATCCAACGGACTGATTTGTGATCAGTACTAAACGCACTACGGACTTTTTAAGTTTCTGTTTCTGAGTTCAAACTTTGAATACGCTGATGTGAACAGCATCAGGCTCCATGTCTGTAGCTAACGCCGTCACTCACCAGGACTCGTGCTCTTCTCCTCTGGTCCTCCTCACTCCTCAGCTCCCTGCTCTCCTTTACCCATAATTCCTCCTAATCCTGCCCTGTTCCTGCTCTTCATTTTGTCTAAAAGTCCCATCATTTTAATCCTGAGGACCCTCATATGTACAGGAATGCAGATTTTCTCCTTTTCATTAACAGCAGTGACAGTCTGATCCATGTTCACGTTAAACTGAGGAGTTTTCAGCAGTTTCTCCCCTGGATGACGTAACAGCACAATGCTGGTTTTTAATGCAGAAGTTTAAAAAAGCGAATTAAAACATCTCCAGCAAACTCTGTGGTTCACTAATTTCAAAAATTCCTCCGGAACATTGTTTTTGGGCATCTTTCCTATGATTTTAGTCAAAGTGGTGTTTAACCTGCGATATGCTCTTTAAGTGAAGTTTTCACAATGTACAGTAACACTCACAAACTTGACAGAAAATGACATCAAACCAGTGAAACATCAAAAGCTTTTACTCTAATGTGTGGATGAAAATGAAAACTGAAGGTAAGATTTGTTTCAAGTTTTTAAATAAAAGGTCAATATTTTGATATAAAAGGTGAAACTTTTTAGAAATAAAGACAGAATTCTGAGACAAAAAGTCAAGATTTCGAGATGAAACTTATTAAGTTTAAGAAATCAGTTTAAGATCATGTGAAAAAAGTCCAAACTCTGTCATCTAAGGTCAAAATTTTAAGATGACAAAAGTCTGAATAAAAAGTTTAATTTTGAAATAAAAAGCTGAAATTTTGATAAAGAAAGTCAAAATTCTAAGATTTAAGTCGAAATTATGAGAAATAAAATACAGAAGCAAAAAAAATAAAAAGAAGATTTTTCCATAAGTTGTCGCATTTTGACTCTTCTCAAAACCTAACACCTATTCCTGCTTTTTCTAAACTGGACTTATTAAATTGTTATAAAAAACTGAAGAACAAAAACAGCTATCTTTGACTCTTAACTTTTAAAAATGAAGTAGTGCAAAATATCCTTCATTGTATTAAGTTTAATAAAATAAAATCAACATCAATCTAAAGGAAAAAAAGATTTTTTATCAACAGTCTCACACTCAAAGACAGGTGTGTGTGAAACAGCTGATATAACAGATCCTGGGTCAGTCAGGTCGTCCTTTCTTTAGTGTCGAAATCGCTTTTGTACTAGTGCTACAAACTTTAACGCTAAAGCTAGTTTTTTTGCTATTAAGCAAGTCGGGCTGAAGTGCCGCAGTCTTTTGCAGAGCACAAACTCAGAGTGGAATTACTGCCACTGGTCCTTGGAGTTCTCGTCCTCCTCGTGCATGGCGCCGCTGATGGAGCCGATGGCCCAGCACAGCATGTTCAGGTTCCTCCACGACCACTCGGTGCCGTTCACCTGGTTGTGGAGCTTCTCCGTCATGATGCGTTCAGTGTCGGCGTAGTCCAGATGGGTCAGATACACTGAGGAGAGAGAGTCATGAAAATGTGCAGTAAAGTAAAAATCTGAAGGGTTCGGAAACTTTTCAGTGACTCGTTTCTTCACTTTGTTTAAACCCATTTGAAATGATTCAATATTAAACAAACGGTGAAAGAAATCTTGAAGTTCTTTAACGAAGTTCATGTGTTTTGTGTCTTTGGGTGAATTCAAATTCCCGTCTTAACCCTCACTCTCAAAATGTGCACTCCCACCTACTTTGCAGTCGTGTTTAGTCATAAAATCTTATGTATTTAGCGCACTGACGGGAAAAGAGAGAGAGAGGGTCTCGCCAAATAGTTGTCTGGTGTTTTTCTGCAAAGACGTGTTGATAAGTTTCTCATATTTAAAGTGGGAGTAAAGCAGCTGTTGTTGTTGTGTATTTTACAGGAGCAGCCGTACATGTGAAGTAATAAACTCACCCAGAGTCTCTCTCATGTTCTTGTAAAGGTTGATGGCGTCTGTGTCCTTCATGAACTCTCTCACCACCTCGCCCTGGTCGTTCTCCACCACCAGAACCTCCTCTGGTTTGGCCATACGGCTCACCATCAGCAAACGCACCTACGAGGAAAACAAGGAGAAGAAGAAGAAGAAGAGGAAGAAATGAGACTGACCTCCTGAACCGCATAAACAGCATAAAACAGCAGCAGAAACATTAAAAAATCATCTTTTGTGGAAGCAAACTTTGCATTTTTGGGTTCAGGCTGATGGTGAAAAAGCCCAGATCTGCCAGTTAAATACACGAAAATAAAAAAAATTGGCCTTAAGGATGATTTTTGCTCATATCAAGTCCAAATTTTGAGATGAAAAAGTCAAAATAATGAGACAAAAACTGAAATAATGTTTAAAAAAAGTTGTAATTTTGGGATTAAAAAGTGGAAACAATGAGTTTAAGACATTATTTTAAGATAGAATATGGATTTATGAGTTTAAAAGTCAAAATAAGTCATTGAAAATCCAATTGTGGGATAAAAAGTGATTTTTAGATGAGACGGAAAAAAATGTGTTAAAGTTGAAATTTTGAAATTAAGGGTAGAAATAATGAATTTAAGCATAATTTGAGTGTAATTATAAGTAGTGAATAAGAATAAGTGTAATTTTGAGTTTAAAAAGTTGAAAAAATTAAATAAAAAGAGAAATAATTATACAACAAGTAGGAATTTTGAGAAAAAAATGGAATTAGTGAGTTTTAAACATTATCTGAGATAAAATGTTTGATAAGTTGTTACTTTGGGATGAAAAGTCAAATTAATTAGTTAAAAATACAAATTTGAGATTAAAAAAAAAAAAACCCTTTTGATTGTGGTTTAAAAAAGATTAAATAATGAAAGAGAAACAATTGCAGTTTTGAGAAACTTAAATTTGAAATCAAAAACAAAAATTAATGAGATTAAAAACCCAAAATAATGACAATATAAATTCGAAATAATGAGATTTAAACTTCATAAAGTCAAATAATGAGATTACATATTGAAATTTTAATATAAATAGTCAAAATTTTGAGAAAAAGTTGCAAATCTGAGTTAAAATGTTGAATTGTTCAATATTTCTCACTCTCCAGCTTCTTGTTTTAAATCCTTTTAAAGCTGCGTTCGCTCAGCTCTATCCCATAATAATCCTATAGCAAAGAGTTTTTCATTTGAGGTAAAGTCAAGTTTAAAGTGAGTCCCAATGTACCCACAATGCATTTCTATATGATAAAGCAGCTGGAGCTCACCCCAAAGTGAGGATACTGTTTGATAAGGTTTCTTCCTTTCTACTATCTCAAAATTTAGACTTTTTAATCACAATTTTAACTCAATATGAAAAAAAAAAACCTGAAGAAGCCTCAGTTTTTGATTTTTATTATTTTCACTGTCAGAAATGGACTTCTATAATTAAATCTGATTTCATGTTTCTCATTTCCTCCTGCAGCTCATATGTAATCTGTTTACGGGTCAATGACGTGACGTCTCTTTTTTGTGTCTGAGTGTAATATTTCCTTCCATCATGAATTGAGTATTTGTAGTGTACATAAAGAAATAAGATACTTTGGACACAATAAACTTGTGTAGAAATTTGATAATTTTATATTGTACAAAAAAACACAAAACCAAGGAGTTTGGGGGTTTTACAGTCCACCACGTTGGCAGGACTCAAGTATCCACAGTAATTAAACTCTAAAAATTGAATGTCAGTTATTGTAAATGGAAATTAAAAACACGGTGGCATTATTTTATGCTTGAACCTTTTTAAATAAAACATTCTTTGCAAATAAAAAGAATTTTAAAGCTGTTTGAGAAATGTAAAAAACTTTTGTCCCGTAATTTTCACCTTGTCAAATGTCAGGGTGGTGCAACCGTAACATTAGACTTTTATTTTAAAGTGAAGAGAATAAAACAGGAAACAGGAAACTGCATCAGCCAGAGGAGCCCAAATGACATTTGTGACCAAGTGGAAAAGTTTGTAGATTTCTCTGAAATACTGATAAAAAAGGTTTTTTCACTTCATTGGTGACTGGAACAATTTCCATGTCAGGTGGTACAACCAATGTAATAATGTGAAATGTTATTTTAACATNCAAATTATTTATCTTATTCACAAATAAAAGAAATGAAACACACAAAATGAAAATGTATGAGTCACTACAGACACTTGAGAGATACTTGCCAATAATTTCACACAGAAAAAATAACAGGAACATATAAATATATTTTCATATATTTGGTTGCACCACCTGACATTTTTGGGTGCTCAAATTAAAAATACTAAAAAATAATGAACCTAAAAACTTTGAAATGTTGGTCAACTACTGAAATCTGTTAGAAAACATAATTCTTCTCTCAGAAATATGTTTTTTATTTATTTTCAAAGGTGTGTGACGCTGCAGTGAGTTGTTACCTGTGAGAGCACGGGCAGGTAGAGGTGTCTGCGTGGGGGGACGTCCGACAGCAGGGGGGTGCTGGAGGTGGAGAAAGGACTCTCTCTGTAAAGCTCAGCCGCCAGGTGGTTCCAGTACTCCAGACAGATCTTAAAGATCTCCGTCTCCTCCACCTCGGACACCAGCAGCATGTAGTGAAGAGCCTGTGGAGACGCAATAACGTTCACATACATCAGAAACATCAGAAATATGAAGACACCAGCTGATCTTTCCTCTAAACCTCTGAGACATGTCAGACTAGGGCGGGGGGAGAAATCAAATATACTCAATATATCTATGACTATATTGCCACTACCGAGTATAAGTTGCGTTTCTTTCACTCTCTGCTGGTGTTTCTCACATTAAACTCACTCCTCCTCCCATCCAGAAAACTCTCCAGTGTGTTGTTGTATTAGTGATGAGGGAAAAAAGGCGTTTGCACATCTCGTCAGTGAAGTTTTGGGCTCGTTTTCTAAAGTGTAGTTAAGTTTTCCAGCGTCACCACTAACGTACACAAACGTCCAATAACAGACCAAAAATGAACCTCTGAGCTGTAAAGTAAACAGACAGAGGAGGAGAATCCTAAAACTGTCGTGATGCACGTTAAAGATTCCCACAGATGTTTCACGGAGCATTCATAAGTCTCGTTTGATTGCCTGACTAACTTACTGTTATGAAGCTGTGTGTCCTTCAAAATAAGAGCACGCAGTAAAACTAACTACACCACAAAAATTCAGCGAGAGCTCAACTAACAATATCCAGGTAGCTGAATTATGGAAATAAAAGTTAGGTGAAGTCATCAACAGCTTTCTTTCATGTTATTTTCAAATCTATTGAGACAGTCATGTGATACATTCAGCCAGATGAATAAATCTGAATGAAATGTTTAATTAGAGCTAAAAATATGTAACAATATAAAGTGTGGTTTGGAATGAAAGGTTTGTTAGACTTAACCTGGTTTTGATTTTTTCCTTTTTGGCTGCAAATGTTATAAATCTGGCTGAAAGGTTTGTTTGAATCGTTTTACTGGTGTCATTTTATTAATTACAGGGTTGAACTGAACATTTAATATGGGGATTTACAGGAGAAATCAAAATATGGAGGTATTTTTAGGCCGAATGCTGAGAAAGAAGAGACACAAACGCTAAGTTTTCCAGCGTCACCATAATCGTACACAAACGTCCAATAACAGACCAAAAATAAACCTCTGAGCTGCAAAGTAAACAGAAGGAGGAGGAGAATCCTCAAACTGTCGTGTTGCACGTTAAAGATTCCTACAGACTGTTCACAGAGCATTCATATTCTTTTATTGCATGACTAACTTCCTGTTATGAACCTGTGTGTCCTTCAAAATAAGAGCGGGCTGTAAAACCACCTGGATATTCGAGTTTTGTGGTGTTAGTTGATGTATGGAAATGAAAATAAGATTAAGTTATCTTCAGTTTTAGTTCATGGCATTTTCTTTTTTTTTTGATCTACATGGTTGTAATTTTAGAAATATATTGAGACATGAATGAAATATTCTACTGGAACTAAAAAATATGTAACTATATAAGGTGTGAAAGGTTCGTTAAACTAAACCCAATTTTGATTTTTCCTTTTTGACTGCAAATGTTAGAAATCTGGCTGAAAGGTTTGTTTGAATCATTTTACTGGTGTCATTTTATTAATTAAAGGGTAGAACTGAACATTTAATGTGGTGATTTACAGGAGAAATCAAAATATGAAGGTATTTTTAGGCCGCATCGTGAGAAAGAAGAGAAACAAACGCTAAGTTTTCCAGCGTCACCATAATCGTACACAGACTAAAAATAAACCACTGAGCTGCAAAGTAAACAGACAGAGGAGGAGAATCCTCAAACTGTCGTGTTGCACGTTTAAGATTCCTACAGACTGTTCACAGAGCATTCATATTCTTTTATTGCATGACTTACTTCCTGTTATTAACCTGTGTGTCCTTCAAAATAAGAGCAGGCTGTAAAACCACCTGGATATTCGAGTTTTGTGGTGTTAGTTGATGTATGGAAATGAAAATAAGATTAAGTTATCTTCAGTTTTAGTTCATGGCATTTTCTTTTTTTTTTTGATCTTCATGGTTGTAATTTTAGAAATATATTGAGACATGAATGAAATATTTTACTGGAGCTAAAAATATGTAACTATATAAAGTGTGAAAGGTTCGTTAAACTAAACCCAATTTTGATTTTTCCTTTTTGACTGCAAATTTTATAAATCTGGCTGTAGGGTTTGTTTGAATCATTTTACTGGTGTCATTTTATTAATTAAAGGGTTGAACTGAACATTTAATACAGTGATTTACAGGAGAAATCAAAATATGGAGGTATTTTTAGGCCCTGTCGTGCAGCCCTGTGTCAGACTGAAGCTCTTTCGGAATAACAGTGTGTGTAATGGTGTCCAGCTGTGCGTCCCTGTGAAGGTGTAATCAGGACGTGAGGAGGAGGAGGTTTCGTTTAATCAGGGGAGGAAGTGATTAAAAGAGTGAGCGTTGAAAGTGTGTTTACTGAAGCAGAGCGACCTGACGCTTGATGTTTGGGCGTCTTTACCTCCATGAGCGTCTCCCTCAGGTTGGGCCTCTTCTCGATGAGCTGCCCGTGCTCTTTGAGGAAGGTGCAGAGGAACAAGCTCAGGTTCTGGATGAAGTTCTGCTCGTCGTCTTTCCCGTTGGAGTACGCCAGTCTGATGTTGGTGTTCAGAGGCAGCATCTGAGGAACAACAGGGCCTCAGTTATTTATTTACGTCCCCCCGTCCTTGCTCTGCCATGATTACATCCTTCAGTGTTTAGTTTCAGAGCACTGAGCCGTGAGCCCACCCAGGATCAAACGTTTCATCTACAAAACCACCTTAAAAACACACAGTCAGGTCCACCAGCAGGTTCTGGTTCTGTCCAGACTTTAAGGTGTTTTAAGATCAAGTGTAAAATCTGAAATCTGTCCAATAAAGTCTGGAGTAGGGCTGAGCGATTTTAGAAAAAGATCTAATTGCAAATTTTTCTGGCAAATGTTGCGATTTCAATTCAAATCAAGCTTCAGTGAAGTTTTCACAATGTACAGAAACTTTTACAAACTTGACAGAAAATTACATCAAAGGCTTTTACTACAATGTAAAGTTGGGAACAGAGGATAAGAATTGTTTCTAACTTTTAGTCAAAAGGTCAATATTTTAAGATAAAAAGTGGAAATTTTAAGAAGTAAAGACAATATTCCGAGAAAAAAAGTCAAAATTTTGAGATAAGAGTTCAAATTTTAAGAAATCAATTTAACAAAATTAACTTTCACATTTAAGGTCAAAATTTTGAGGTAAAGACAAAAGTCAACATTTTGAAAGAAAAAGTAGAAATTTTGAGAAAAAAAGATTTTGAGGTAAATAGTCGAATTTCTGACGTTAAAATACAATTTTTACCATTTCTAAACTGGACTATTTTCACCGAATTTTTTGTTATAATGACAAAAACAAAAAGAGCTATCTTTGACTCTTTACTTTTAAAAGTGTTGTTGTGTAGTGCGTTAATTGCGTTAAGTGAAAAAAGATCAAATACATAATTTAAAAAAGACTGAGTTCAAAAGACGATAATAAAAAAATGAAAACAAAATTCAGCAATCCCAAGGAAAAAAGGATCTTTCTGAACAGTTTTACACTCAAAGGACGTGTGTGTGTGTGTGTGAAACAGCTGATACAACAGATCCTGGGTCAGTCAGGAGCAAAAAAAATTGCACTTTTGGCGAAAACATGATCGTGATGTCTGAAATTGCGATCAGAAAACGAAAAAAATTGTTCAGCCTTAGTCTGAAGGTAAAAATAAAAACAGCTGCACTTCACCTCCAGACCAGTAGATGGCAGTGAGAAAAAAAGCAAAGACAACACAACTGATATCAGGGTTCCTCAAGATTTCTGCAAGTTAAATTTAAGACTTTTTTTAATGCCACCTTGAGTGTAATATAAGACCAAAACATCATGAATACAACTGCATGTGAAAGTGTAAACAGAGACCCAGGATGCAGATAATTTATATCAGCAGCTTGTAAGACATTTCCACTCTACATCTCCTTCTAGAGAAGTCCTACAAAAAAAAGGAAAACAATTAAACATTTACTAATCCTGCCCTGACAAATTCAAGACCTTGGAGTGATTTATTTAAGAACAAGAATGCAACATTTAGATGAAGTTAAGACTCTTTAAGGCCTTAGTTTTGGATACATGATTCCAAATTTTAAGACTTTTTAATGATGTGCAGGAACCCTGGATATGACGCTTGGACGTGCAAACCATTGACTGTATATAGAATGTAGGTGGAGCAGAGTAAAAAAGAGAAATAAAAATATTTATTTCTTCTTCTTCAGAAGGTTTAGTCTCCTTTTGGCTCTTTCCCGAAGTTTCTTATATCCCCGATAAAAACTACTCACCAACGGCAGCTGTCAACTATCGGAAAACTAAACTTATAACACGGTTTTTAACGTCCAATAACTAATGAGAAACTAACTTACCAGAAAAAAAAAACACCTGAACACCATGCAGCCAGATGACATCATCATACCACCTTAGCGTAAGGATGAGAGAAACATTTTTACCAGGTATCGTAATTTTTTAAAGTTTTCCCGGCTCATATCTGGAATACATAGGGAGGCGGGGCTTATGACCTATACTGCAGCCAGACACCAGGGGGCGGGGCATCTGCTGGAGGCTTCAGTTCGAGCCAAACGTCGTTAAGTCCACTTATTATACAGTCTATGGTGCAAACAGGCTCCGGTTCCTGCAACTGAAAAGCAACTTCTTTGTTCTGCTGCTGTTTTAAGATTTTGCCACATTACGCTGTCGGAAACTTAAAGTTAATTCAACAACTCCCACTACAGCTTCAGTCTGAAAAACAAACTTTGAGCCATGAAAATGTGGAAAACTTGACGTGAATCGATGATGGTCCAGTGTCTTGGAAAGAGAAAAAGGGCGATTTCTGCAGGAAACAAAGCGAACTGGAAGCTTTACCTGTTTGAGCTGGCACATGGTGAGGGTGAACAGGTTGACAAACTGCTCCTCGTACTGGTTGACGCTCACTCCGGCGATCTCCGTCAAACATTTCAGCGTCACGTTGCGGAACATGGGCACGTTCAAGAACTGAACGACACAAAGAAAGAGTTTTTAAATCATCATGGATTAAAAATCTGATGTTGTTCGTTGTTTTCTGATGGTCTGGCTTTACCTTGTAGACCAGCGTGCTGATGAGTTTGGTCTCAAAGATGTAGCCTAAAGGA
Source organism: Thalassoma bifasciatum (assembly GCA_008086565.1). Lineage (NCBI taxonomy): Eukaryota > Metazoa > Chordata > Actinopteri > Labriformes > Labridae > Thalassoma > Thalassoma bifasciatum. The sequence goes on along the minus strand of RPOG01000240.1, from coordinate 260,442 downwards.
ATCCAGTTCAGGAAACGGAGGAGTGTCTCCAGCGTGGCGTGGACCAATGGGGCATTCTGGGAGTTTTCCTGAACAGAAAAAGATCCACTTTTTTCTTAAGGCTGGGCAATTAACTGCAGTTTAGATCACAGACTGAAATATTTTTATAACCTGAAATGTGTCAAAATATCAGCTACAGTTTTTGCAGCAGATGTTTTCTGTTCTACACCAGAGTTACTCAACCAAAGAGACAAACTGTTAAAAACTACCTTTACAAAAGAAACTATACAAGCGGGAAAAAGAGGCAAAAACAGCAAAGAGTAGCAATAAAACTAAGTTTGAGGTGGTAAAAATGGTCAAAAAGCAACTAAAATTGGCATTCAAATTTGGATAAAACCTGGAAATACTCAAAAAGAAGCAAAAATGGTCCAACGGTGGCAAAAAAGAGTGAAAAGCAACTTTAAAAAAAATTCAGAAAGCATCAAAAATGGTGAAAAAAGTGATAAAAACAGTGAAAAAAGGGTTAAAACAAAGGCCAAAGTCAAAAAATGGCAAGACGGTGGGTAATAACCTTGATAAAAGTGGCAAAAATGGGCAAAAACAACAAAGATTGGCAAGAAAATCTGAAGTGAACCTGTGATATAGTGAGAAGGTATGAAAAAATGATTTCCAAGTGTCAAAAAAGAAGTAAAAAGTGACCAAAATTGACAAAAAGAAACAAAAATAAGCAAGTGAAAAAATTCAAGGAAACTTAAAAAAATTCTGAAAGTAGCAAAAATTGTGAAAAAAGTGACAAAAAAACTGTGAAAAGTAGTAAAAATTGCCAAAGTCAACAAAAATGGCAAGAATGTTGGGAATTACCTTACAATATCCTCAGCTTATTACAAATTATCGTCCAAAAGTAGCAAAAATGGGAAAAAACAACAAAGATTGACAAAAAATTGGAGATGAACCTGGAAAATAGTGAGATTGTAACAAAAAATCATCACCAAGTGTCAAATAGTAGGAAAAGGTTACTAAAATTGACAAAAAGTGACAAAAATAATCAAGAAAAAATTTGGTGGGAAATTAAAAAAATTCAGAAAGCACTAAAAATGGTAAAAAAATGGCAAGAAACTTCGAAATAAAGTTGGAAAATACTGAGTTAGTTGCGAAAACAGTCCAAAAGTGTAAGAAATGGGCAAAAACAACAAAGATTGGCAAGAAAATTGGAAGTGAACCTGGAAAATAGTGAGAGGGTGTCAAAAAATGGTCTAAAAAGTGGCAAAAAACAGAGTGAAAAGGGACCTCAATTGACAAAAAGCAGCAAAAATTAGCAAGAAAAAATTTGGAGAGAACTTTTAGAAAATTCCAGAAAGAAGCAAAAATGATGATATGGTGACAAAAAACAGTGAAAAGTGGAAAAAATTGCCAAAGTCAACAAAAATGGCAAGTATGTTGGGAGTGACCATGGGAAATATTCAGTTTGTTGAAAAAATAAAAAAGGTCCAAAAGTGTCAGAAATCGGCAAAAACAACAAAGATTGGCAAGAAAATTGGAACTGAACCTGGTATATAGTGATAAAGAATTTAAAAAATGGTTTAAAAGTCTTAGAAATGGGCAAAAAGAGCAAAGATTGGCAAGAAAAATGAAATTGAACCTGGAATATAGTGATAAAGAATAAAAAAATGGTTTAAAGGTCTTAGAAATCGGCAAAAACAACAAAGATTGGCAAGAATATTAAAATTGAACCTGGAATATAGTGATAAAGAATAAAAAAATGGTTTAAAGGTCTTAGAAATGGGCAAAAACAACAAAGATTGGCAAGAAAAATCAGAGTTATCCTGGAAAATAGTGATAAGGTATCAGAAAATAATCCAAAAAGGGTTAAAAAGTGACTAAAATGGCCTTTAAGCAACTAAAATTAGCTGGGAAATTTTTGAGGGAACTTTAGAAAATCCAGAAAGTGGTAAAAATGGGCAAAAACAACAAAAATTGGGAGTAAGCCTTGAAAATTATGAGAAGGCTTTAAAATAAATGTTCCAAAAGTGTTAAAAAAGAAGGTAAAAGTGGTTAAAATGTGTAAAAATCAGTCCCAGTTGTAGTGGTAGTGGGTTGTTGTTGTTGTGCTGTAATTAATGTAACTGTTCATGTTCTACAATGAGTTTGTTTAAAAACACAGAAGATGGAAACCTGGAAATAATTGCACAAAAAAAATCGCAATTGCAATATGGGAAATAAGAATTCAGCCCTGTTATTTTTTCAGTGACTTTAACAGAAGCTCAAATGCTTTAACGTGGATCTTACCATGACGAACTGGCAGAGCTGGAAGATTTGGGAGAACTCGTTGCACATGCTGAAAGAAAGAAAGAAAGAAAGAAAAAGAGTGAGAGTCTGAAGAAACGGAGAAATATGGCGTCCTCCTCACTGGCGTCGGGCTCTCACCTGTCTTTGAGGTGCTTGGCCTTCACCTGGGTCATCTGACCGCTGGAGAAGTCGAACACCTCCTCGCTGAGCAGCTTGAGGATGATCATGTTGTTCTGACACAGGCTCTCGCTCGTCCGACTGGCGCCCACGATGTCGCTGATGAAGGTGGGCCAGTGTTTGGGCCACTCCTGCTTCAGGATCTGAACCGGAGGGAAAGCTGAGCGTCAGCGGCGTCGAACCAAAACACCAAAGCAGAGTCTGAAAGGTTCACTCACCTGTACCAGGATCATGTTCAGCTTGGAGATGTACACGCCTTCTTTCTGCAAAACCAAACGGAAAAGTGGCATCAACACGGAGCAGAGGGACGTTCACTTCACAGTAGGGGTGTAACGGTTACCGGTGTTACGGTAAACCCCGGTAAAAACGCTGACGTAACCATAACCGCCGTCATGTCGAAAACCACAGTTTCCTGACTTGATCAGATGGCTCTATTCCACTGACTCGTCTCAGCTCTACTCTACTCGCCTCTACCCGGTTTGTGTTGCGTTTCCATTAGCGCGGTACTACGCGTCAGACGCCAGTTTTTAGTACCTACTCTACCCTGGTTCTAAGAGAGTAAAGCTGATACTAAAAGGTGACGTGGACGGACTGCCGGTCACTCATTGGTCAGAGAATGTCGTCTCTGCAGCTTCTGACTCTGAACAAATCACTTACAAGAGGCAAAGGAATAAGTCAGCGACGGGTTTTTAATGACATTTAAACCTGACGGCACAGAACCAGACTGAATGAAGACAAAATACAGCCCTAAAATGCTNTTTTAAATTAAATCAAAGTTGGTCGGTGCAGGAGCGATCTGTCTGCCACGAGAGTCTTTAAGCACCAATCAGTCCATTAATCCACAGGGAACCAAAAAGGAAAACCAGTTCAAAGAAGAATGATTGATCAACAACAAATCTCTGCTATACCAGGCCCAAAAATCAAAAATTAAAGTGATCTCACTGGATCCAGGGAAGAGTTGATGTCAGGAAGCAGCTCCTTCGTTTTCCTCCGCGTGCAGCAGCACCAGGCTGTTGTTTACCTCCGTTGTCATGACGCCCAACATTGAGCCGCTGTATTACTTTAATGAAATCTTTTTAAATCTTTTTTTTTTCCTTTAAAGACCACGGTGTCACATATGTTAGTACAAAATGATGTTTGTGTGGCGTTATAGATGAACATGCACGCACTTCTGCGCAGCACTTTAGCGCAGCTGTGTTATAAGATCCACGCCCACCGTGAGTCTGGAGTCGGGCTAGAGGAAAAGATAACCAAACCCAGTAGAGCCGAGTCGAGCAGGGCTGGAATTGCATGTTGGAAGAGCGCAAAGATTCTCCTGAAGTAGCCGTGCAGGTGCACTGCAGCCTCCACTTTCCGTTTAAACTTTATTGAGATTAGAAATTGAATCATGGCGGCAGGAGGCGACGACAGCACTCCGGAGTTTATCATCCCCCTGACTCTCAATTCACACATGAAGCGTCTGCTCCTCTGAACGTCAGCACTGCGCGTGACGCTGCACTGAGCTCATCGCGAGCCACTGGTCTGCTTCAGGAGACGCTGACAGCAGCTACATCTGTTTCATCGCGAGTCCGTTTTCGCTCGACTGTAGCGCAGAAACGCGCTCTATACAGTCTATGATTCTGCAGAGTAGGTTGCACCAAACAGGAAAAAGCTTCGAAACAAACAAAGCATCTGATCATTTCAAAATAAAACACCATGATCCTGCTTCCTACATTAGTTATTCTCAAGTGTCTGCTCATGTTGGGAGCAGGAACATGGTGTTTTATTTTGAAATGATCGGATGCTTTGTTTGTTTTCCTGTTTGGTGCGATCTGCTCTGCAGGACGTGTTTCTGTGGTACAGTCGGGTGAAAACAGCTGTTTACATGCTGAACCCTTGTTCCTATGATGTTAATAATTGCACTTTTGATAATGTTTTGCCTTTATTTTTGAAATATACTGTTAGATTGTTTTAAAGTATTTCAGTTTGTTTAGGTCTGTCGGTGCTTTCTGAACATATTGAACACATTTTTTTTTGAATACCGCGATAAGACCGAAAACCGTGGTAATTTTGGTCACAATAACCGTGAGCTTAAATTTTCATACCATGACAACCCTACTTCACAGACGCATCATCATCATCGTTGTCTCATAACTCACCTCCATGTTTGCAGGGTCAGACGACGTCTTTATGATCAAACCCACAACATATTTCTTGATGCCTGAAAAAGAAATGAGTCGTTTGATTGGAGGATGAAACACATTTAAAAAAAAAAAGAAAGAAAGAAACACGTCTGAAGCGTCGACCTGAGCTTTACCTTCACACTGATTTCTGGGCAGAATCTTCCAGCGTGTTTTAATGACTGTTTCCAGAATCTGCAGAGCGTAATACTGAGGAGAGAACGAACACGCTTAGAGACACATTAGAAACATTTGAGGAAATCAGACGACTGCTCAGATCTAAGCTTTTAATGCAGAGTTAAACAATCTCACCGCTGAAAATGTTTTTTTTCCCACTAAACCGCCAACATCCAATTCTCTGTTTGTGTTTTCCTCTCACATAACATGCAGGAAATTGGAAATAACACCAGATATTTAAGTACTCATGAAAAAATGGGCCTTTGCATTTACGCACTGGACACTTTTTGACTGTTTTATGGTCAAGATAAGCAAAATAGTCCAGGCAGGCATTACTCAGGCCTGAAAGAGAAACAGTGAGTGTGTAAAAACTCTGTAGATGTGATCAGATTTTTAACACCTACTTTAGTTTTCATGTTCTGGGAAAACTCCAGGATGGTATCGACCCTGGTCCAGGCGTCTGGATGGTCCTTCAGGTTGGTGAGGACTTCCTGGGCCATTCGTTGCTGAAAGACAAACAGGACGAGCACTTTACAATCCAACACTTCAAAGATAAACCCGGGGTTTGTTTCAGCCCTGGTTGGACGGAGCCGTCGTCCTCACCTGGGAGCCGATGTCGTGGTACATGGAGTTGACGACATTGTCCAGCAGGTTGATGTCGAGCTTTTGATTGAAGTCCAGCAGCTGTCTGGCTGGGTGATCGGCCAACATCGTCATTTCTGCTGGCATAGAGCTTCTGAGGGGCGAGAAATGAAATAAAAAGTACTTTGTTAACCCCCGAAGGGAAATATTCAAACTCCAGTCACGGTAAATATTAGGGCTGGGAATCTTTGGATGTCTCATGATTCGATTCAAAATCGCTTTTCGTTTTCATTTATTTACACATCCTTCGTTTATCCATCCATCCATTTTCTATATCGTCTATCCTGCTAATCAGGGTCGCCGTGGCTGGAGCCTATCCCAGCTGTCATTGGGCGAGAGGCGGGGTTCACCCTGGATTGGTCGCCAGTCAATCACAGGGCTGACATGGGGACAAACAACCATTCACGCACACACTCACACCTACGGGCAATTTAGAATAATTAATCAACCTAACGTGGACATGTTTTTGGACTGTGGGAGGAAGCCGGAGTACCCGGAGAGAACCCACGCATGCACGGGGAGAACATGCAAACTCCACACAGAAAGACCAACCAGAGAATAAAACAGGAAACTGCATCAGCCAGAGGAGCCCAAATGACATTTGTGACCAAGTGGAAAAGTTTGTAGATTTTTTCTGAAATACTGATAAAAAAGGTTTTTTCACTTCATTGGTGACTGGAACAATTTCCATGTCAGGTGGTACAACCAATGTAATAATGTGAAATGTTATTTTAACATCAAATTATTTATCTTATTCACAAATAAAAGAAATGAAACACACAAAATGAAAATGTATGAGTCACTACAGACACTTGAGAGATACTTGCCAATAATTTCACACAGAAAAAATAACAGGAACATATAAATATATTTTCATATATTTGGTTGCACCACCTGACATTTTTGGGTGCTCAAATTAAAAATACTAAAAAATAATGAACCTAAAAACTTTGAAATGTTGGTCAACTACTGAAATCTGTTAGAAAACTTAATTCTTCACTCAGAAATATGTTTTTTATCCATTTTCAAAGAACTTTTTAAAAATACGTTTCTAGACCCTCTTTTTGTCATTGACCCATAAAGAAACTCATTTCCAACACCAGTTAACACAAACATTTCTTTCATGGAACTAATTAATGCTGATGAAATGTTGTAAAACTCAAATTTTAAAAACTTGTAACAATATTTTTATTTCTCTTTTTTTACTTGGCTCCACCAGAAATTCTCTACTGCGCAGACTCTGGCTGCACAATGGCAGCAGCCATAAAAATCGTAGAACGGTGACAGGTGGAAGCACGCTGTCCATTCTATGTACAGTCAATGGTTGAGAACCACTGTTGTAGAGGAATGGCTGTGATGTGAGATTCTGACAACTTTTCATTACAAAAACATTGGATATGAATAACTTAACCAGGTCATTTCCTGAGCCTTGTTTTAAAAGTGAATCAGAGGTGAACTGAGGTATTAGAGTCATAGTAGGTTTCATTTTTACATTTGGTTTCAGTGACTCAGGCTGTTTTCCAAACCGCCTACTACTTCGGCTGAAATTCAGTTTGTAGTATCAGTTTGTGAAAACTTGGTAGATCTGTAGTAAACTACAAGTTCCCGGATGTTTCTACTGATCGGAGAAAATTTCTCAGTCTGTAACGGACCAGTCTACCTGGCGTACTGTTTCCCACAATGCACGGCGCTAATGGCGTTTGTCAGTTTGGGGGCGCTCAGGTTGAGGTGAATTACTGACACCTACTGGAATAAATCAGCTCAACTACAACACAACAACAAAAATGTGAAACGGTCCCAGAGATAAAAGTGAAGTGACAGGAAAGAAACAGCGGTAAATCTGCTCACTTCATCATGAAAGAGCTGTTTACTTTTACCAAATTCATAAAAGCCCCTAAATCATTTATCACTTTTTATTTTACACTAACAGCCTACGTGGGTAATGAGGACACAGTTTTTCCACCAGCTGTAAAAATAAAAAGTTGGTTTCAGATTTATTTTCAATACACGATAACTTTTGGTGCAAGATAAAAAAAATCAAATATGGCGATTTTGCTGTAATAAACTTTTATACCTTTGCAAATTTAATAAAATCAGGACTCTTATCTCTCCCTGAATTTGTTGTTTTTTCCTAAATGAATCAAAAATGTTCCTTGAACCACTAAAAATAAAGAAAAAACCATAAAAATTCTCAAAAAAATGTACAACTTCCTTCACATGCTTAATTTCATTTATTTATTTTCCTTTGTATCTCATTGACATCTAATTCAACTTATCCACTTTTATTGCTCCTGTAACTTCACCACTGATTGATGTGGTGAATTAATGACTGAAATGCCAAATGTACTCATGGTTTAATTATGATAAAGTTAAACATTAGAAAAAAACCCATCAGCTTCACTTCCTGAAACAGAAATCCAGAGTAGAACACGACTAAACAGGTCCAACAAAACAGTCATACTACATACTACATACTAACAGCCAGAGTTTTTTCTCCCTGTGACTCCTTATATTCTTGTGCTGGTGTAATTCTCCTGCCTGACCACCAGAGGGAGCCCTTTGTTAGAACCACTCATCCTCTGACCTCCTGTTGATCCCTGCGCTGAAATAAAGACCGTGCCCCCCCCCCTCCCCGGCTCATGCTGACCTTCCCCCTCTTCATCTTCCTCATCTCCTCCAGGGTGGTGCAGTAGTTCACGGCTGCGTACTCGATGACGGAGAGGAAGACAAACAGGAAGCTGGCCCACAGGTAGATGTCCACGGCTTTAACGTACGACACCTGGACGACAGAAACGCGCAGGAACAGACACAATGATTTAAACAGAGACAAAGAAAACTGAGGGGGACGTTCTTACTCAGGCTGAATAATCTACAAAATTGCGTTTTATTGTGCCGTCGTTTTTAAGGTTTTCCATCTTATGTGAAGTTGACATCAGTTACTGTTTTAAAGACGCTGATATTTCTTTATCTATTCTTGTTGTGAAAAAGAAAAATACACACATGAGGGAAAAAAGTTTCCATTAGAGAAACTATTTTGAAAAACTTACAGGTACATCTCATAAGTCAGAACCAGATCAATAAAAACTTAATAAATATTTTTGGTCACTATATTAAAAAAGTGAAAGCCAGATATTAGATATGGGTCAATGACGTGACGTCCCTTTTTTGTGTCCCAGTGCAATATTTCCTTCCATCATGAATTAAGTATTTCATCACATGTTTTTCTTTATTCTATGAAACCTGTGTTATTTGAACACATCTTTAAACTATTAAAATATAACATGTTTTTTTGTGTTTTGGTTCCTCAAACCCCCAAAATGTCAGGTGGTGCAACCGTCCTGACAAGTATCCACAGTAATTAAACTCTAAAAATTGAATGTCAGTTATTGTAAATGGAAATTAAAAATACAGTGGCATTATTTTATGCTTGAACCTTTTTAAATAAAACATTCTTTGCAAATAAAAAGAATTTTAAAGCTGTTGAGAAATGTAAANGCGTTTGTCAGTTTGGGGGCGCTCAGGTTGAGGTGAATTACTGACACCTACTGGAATAAATCAGCTCAACTACAACACAACAACAAAAATGTGAAACGGTCCCAGAGATAAAAGTGAAGTGACAGGAAAGAAACAGCGGTAAATCTGCTCACTTCATCATGAAAGAGCTGTTTACTTTTACCAAATTCATAAAAGCCCCTAAATCATTTATCACTTTTTATTTTACACTAACAGCCTACGTGGGTAATGAGGACGCAGTTTTTACACCAGCTGGAAAAATAAAAAGTCAGTTTGTTTCATATTTATTTTCAATACACGATAACTTTTGGTGCAAGAGTGAAAATCAAATATGGGGATTTTGCTGTAATAAACTTTTATACCTTTGCAAATTTGATAAAATCAGGACTCTAATCTCTAAATGAATTTGTTGTTTTTCTAAATGAATTAAAAATGTTCCTTGAACCACTAAAATAATGAAAAAACCCTCAAAAAAAATTACAACTTCCTTCACATGCTTAATTTCATTTATTTATTTTCCTTTGTATCTCATTGACATCTAATTTAACTTATCTACTTTTATTGCTCCTGTAACTTCACCACTGATTGATGTGGTGAATTAATGACTGAAATGTTCTCATGGATTTATTTATGATAAAGTTAAACATTAGAAAAAAAAACATCAGCTCCACTTCCTGAAATCCAGAGTAGTATACGACTAAACAGGTCCAACAAAACAGTCACACTACATACTACAGTAGTAGGTAGTAGGCGGTTTGGAAAACAGCCTCAGAGTTTTGTTTCTCTGTCAAAGTGTGTCAGTGCAGCCCTCGTGGTGGAATAATGACATCCGTTAATCAGAAACTTGAAGAAGAAGCTGAAACAGCGCCCCCTGCTGCCTGAATAAATGCTGCACTCACCACATCCTTCTTTTAGGCTCCAGTAAAGCGACTGTTAAAGCTGAATTTAAGTCTTAATGGAGCATAAATGAAGGTGTTTACTCTAAAAAAAAAAAAAAAGCTGTTTAGTTGAAATAACCGTTAAATTATGGAAAATAATTATCAAACTGACGGATAATAACGTTAGCACACGCTGGGTGAGTTAGTTACTGTTGATGGGGTTGAACTTACCTTGTGTGATATTGTCCCCTCGTGGAAAAACAGGTGTTTTTGAAAGCAGGAATATGAGTTTTTGTTTTTTTTTAACGCGTTTAAAAACTGCACTTTTATCTCATTGCTCCACTTTAAAGCGCTGCTTAGCTTCGGTGGCTAATGTTAGCTTCCCGTGATGACACCAGCAGCCGTTACCGTTACAAGTCGAACCGTTGATGTCTCTATATTAAAACCTTCCCGTTGTTTCCACTTAGTGTCTTGTTTCCCGTCTTCAGCCAGTCTATCATTTATTTCTCTGAACTATCTCTGATTCTAGCCAACTCCCATTAGCCACTTAGCATGCTAATGGAAAGTCAATGGTGATTCGAGTCTCCGATGCTAACGTGAAGCTAAGCTAACGACACAACTTCATAAAGAGCGATATTCCGGCTCATAATCACCAACGTTTTTATTTCTGCTTCTATTCGTATTCACTGTTTGAGAGCAGAGGTGTTTGAATGCGTGTGCTCTGCTCTTCGCCTCAGCTCATGCTTCCAAACACGGACCGGTCTAAACCGGTTGAGACCGGGATCTTCATTCTCGGTGCTTCGGCCCATCGCGCGCCGCCTAAAATTTGGACTATGTTCCCGCCCCCTCGCAACCTGATTGGTGGAGCCGCTGCAGACGTCATTGCGCGTCATAGGCTGGGTGCGCCTGTCAATCTAACTCAGCTCCCTCCCTCTGATTGGCTCCAGCTTCACCTCACAATGCAATGTTTCCTTCCATCATGAATTGAGTATTTCATCACATGTATTTCTTTATTCTATAAAACCTGTGTTATTTCAACACATCTTTAAACTATTAAAATATAACATGTTTTTTTGTGTTTTGGTTCCTCAAACCCCCAAAATGTCAGGTGGTGCAACCGTCCTGACAAGTATCCACAGTAATTAAACTCTAAAAATTGAATGTCAGTTATTGTAAATGGAAATTAAAAATACAGTGGCATTATTTTATGCTTNAAAAAAGGTTTTTTCACTTCATTGGTGACTGGAACAATTTCCATGTCAGGTGGTACAACCAATGTAATAATGTGAAATGTTATTTTAACATCAAATTATTTATCTTATTCACACATAAAAGAAATGAAACACACAAAATGAAAATGTATGAGTCACTACAGACACTTGAGAGATACTTGCCAATAATTTCACACAGAAAAAATAACAGGAACATATAAATATATTTTCATATATTTGGTTGCGCCACCTGACATTTTTGGGTGCTCAAATTAAAAATACAAAAAAATAATGAACCTAAAATCTTTGAAATGTTGGTCAACTACTGAAATCTGTTAGAAAACATAATCCTTCTCTCAGAAATATGTTTTTTTTATGCACTTTCAAAGAACTTTTTAAAAATAAGCTTTTAGACCCTCTTTTTGTCATTGACCCCTATATAAAGAAACTCATTTCCAACACCAGTTAAAAAAAGAAAAATGAAAAACAAGCTTTGTTGAGATTCTTTTTGTACATTTATGGTCATAATTTAGAACCAAAAGGACAAAATTTTGACATTCATTCTTTCTGCCATCTCATAATTTCCAAACCTTTTCAAGGATTCATGGATTCAGGGAGTTTTATTGTCATTCAACCCATGTAAAACATGGGTGGGACGAAATTAGGTTACCCTGGTCCTGGAGCAAGCCCAATCGTAGAAATTAGAATAATAAATATTTACAAATATACAATAAAAAAGAGAATAAAAGAAGAACACAGTCAACCAGCCTTTGTAACAAATAGACAGAATAAAAAAATAAACTAAAGGGGACCACCAGAGTTCAACAGTCTCAGTCCTGCTCTTTGTACACCGATCTCAAAATTTTGACTTTAAATCTCATAATTTTGACTTTTTGTCTAACAATTTGACTTTATCTCACAATTTTATCTATTTTTAATCTCACAATCTTGACTTTCTTTCCCACAGTTTCAACTATAAAGTTATATTATTGATTTTTTATAACCTTATTTCATTATAAATCTCATTATTTTGGCTTTGTATCTCGTAATGATGATTTTTTTTATCCCCAATTTCAACTTTTTGAATCATGATATCAACTTTATATCTTACAATTTTAACTCGTATCTCACAATTTCTACTCCCTTTCTCACAATTTTAATTTGTCATATCCTAATTTAATTTTTTTTCAATCTCATTTTTTAGTCTATCTCATAATTTCAAATTATTCTCATCACAATTATTTTGTCTCGCAATTTTTACTCATCTCACATCATCACAATTTTTATCTCAGAATTTAAACTTTTTCTTACAATAATGACTCTTCATAGCCTAAATAATTTTTGACTTTTTATCTCACAATTTGACCCCTTTAGCTCATAATTCTGTATTTTTTTAATCCCTTTAATTTTTAATCTCAAAAATTTTGACTGTACCTCATAATTGTGACCTTTTATTTCACAATTACGACTTCCTAGTAATGGATTCAACTTTTTATCTCATAGTTTCGACTTTATTATCCCATTATTTTAACTTTTTATGTCATGATTTTGATTTTTTTTTTTACCCAAAATGATGACTCAATGTTGGCAAAAAAATTCTCAACAAAGCCAAGTTTTCCTTTATACTCTAGGTGACAGAAAGTTGCTTTTGCACCTAAAAAATAAGAAAATTGTTCTTGTTTTTAAATAAGTGGCTTTACTTTAGGTTTTTAAAGACATAAAAACAACATTTTGACAATAAAGACCATAAATAAGATGCTATTACATACCTTTGTATGTACCTTTCTTCATGTCTTTGCATCTTCTTACATCCAAAACACAATCTCACAAGCGTTTACACAAACATTTCTTTCATGGAAATAAGTAATGCTGAGTTATCATTGAATATCTATTTAAATCTTTTTGATGGAAGACATTTTTGCAGTTGAAAAAAAAAGCATGCCTGAAAAAAAAAGTTAGGTGTTAACATTAATGTAGCCCAGCAAAAATAAAATCTGTCAGTGAGAATATGAAATCATGTTGAGAACTAATATCTTCTAATTTATTTCATGTTTTTATGTTTGTTTGATGATTTTTTTCATATAATTTTTCTGCCACATGCCTGAATTTCTCTTTAGGGATTAATAAAGAACATTCTGTTCTAATCCGAGCAGATTATTTACAGTAATATTAATCAGTTTAGTCAGATGTTTGAGCACCACAGGTTTCTCGTCACGGAGGCGTCACTCCTCTGTTTCCTGCTGTTTGGTGTCCACGTCACGCTCGCTGTCGTCTGAGTAATTCTCGTGGTCGTCTGAGTAGTGGTCGCTGTCGTCTGAGTAGTGCTGGTCCTGGTCCTGGTCCTGGTCTGAGCGCTGACTGCTGGCGTCCTCTCCCTCTTCGTTTCCTCCGTCTCTGTCCTTCGGTTCGTCCTCTGAGTCTTCGTCATCCAGGAAAACTTTCCTGTAGAGGACGGGTTCGTGCCCGGCGTCCGTCTCATCGTGGTCACTGACAGAGGAAAACAATCTTATCACAGACTGGATGGGTAAACCTGAACAGAGAGAGCAGTTTGAGCATCTCTACCTGTGTTTTGTGCTGGACAATGGCGAGTCTTTGCGAGCACGCCCTGATTTTCCCGCCTTGCTGCTGATGAAGTCTTCGGTCAGGTCACAGCCGTGCAGAGCGTCCGTGTAACGTTTCTCTGCCGCCTGTTTGGCGTTTCTCTGTCGCAGAAACACATTTACAGGTGGAGTCAGGGAGGACAGAAACAGATACTCTGGCTGTTTTCCAAACCGCCTACTACTTCCACATGTAGTATGTAGTATGACTGTTTTGTTGGACCTGTTTAGTCGTAAACTACTCTGGATTTCAGGAAGTGGAGCTGATGTTTTTTTTCTAATGTTTAATTTTATCATAAATAAATCCATGAGTACATTTCAGTCATTAATTCACCACATCAATCAGTGGAGAAGTTACAGGAGCAATAAAAGTAGATAAGTTACATTAGATGTCAATGAGAAACAAAGGAAAATAAATGAATGAAATTAAGCATGTGAAGGAAGTTGTAATTTTTTTTGAGAATTTTTATGGTTTTTTTCTTTATTTTTAGTGGTTCAAGGAACAATTTTGATTCATTTAGAAAAACAACAAATTCATTTAGAGATTAGAGTCCTGATTTAATCATATGTGTAAAGGTATAAAAGTTTATTACAGCAAAATCACCATATTTGATTTTTATCTTGCACCAAAAGTTATCGTGTATTGAAAATAAATCTGAAACAAACTGACTTTTTATTTTTCCAGCTGGTGTAAAAACTGCGTCCTCATTACCCACGTAGGCTGTTAGTGTAAAATAAAAAGTGATGAATGATTTAGGGGCTTTTATGAATTTGGTAAAAGTAAACAGCTCTTTCATGATGAAGTGAGCAGATTTACCGCTGTTTCTTTCCTGTCACTTCACTTTTATCTCTGGGACCGTTTCACATTTTTGTTGTTGTGTTGTAGTTGAGCTGATTTATTCCAGTAGGTGTCAGTAATTCACCTCAACCTGAGCGCCCCCAAACTCACAAACGGCATCAGCGCCGAGCATTGTGGGAAACAGTATACCAGGTAGACTGGTCCGTTACAGACTGAGAAATTTTCCCGGATCAGTAGAAACATCCGGGAACTTGTAGTTTACTACAGATCTACCAAGTTTTCACAAACTGATACTACAAACTGAATTTCAGCTGAAGTAGTTGGCAGTTTGGAAAACAGCCCCTCACTCTGCTGGACTTCACTGGTTTAAGAGGAAACACACACTCAGGGAAATAAACTATTTTACAGAAACTGACTTCAAATGTTGGTTTTCTGATTCCAGAAAAAAGAACAATCTATAGACAAGGATCCAGGCCACCGAGATTTTTCTATTCCTCCTATAAATACAGATTCTGACTTATTCAATGAATCCAAGTCAACAAAACAATGAGAAAAAAGTCAGTTCTGATTTTTTCGCAATATTGACTCCACAGAATTCCAAGGGTAGAGAAAAAAATTCTTTGATTTTCCCAAAAGTTCTTATTCTTTTTAATTCATTGCTTTTTAAATACTGACATTGATTTCAGAATTCAGTCAGAATGTCAAACTCTATCTTAAAAAAATCAAACTAAATTCACACAGTTTCAACTTTTCTTTCAAGATTTGACCTAAATATCAAAGTTATGTCAGAAGATATATATTTTTTTTTTTCTAAAATTTGATGATGAAGACAAAATTGTTGAAAATTCAGGCTTTCAAAGGAGAACTCTACCATTATTGAACAAAACTGAACTTATCTGCAATGACATTTGGGCTTTAATGTAAGAATTTTGCATTTTTCCCCAAAGAATTTTGACCTAAATTTAATAAAACTGTATTAGAATTTAAACTCTTGAAATCTGATATCTGGGCTTTTTGCTGCAATTTTGAGTTAAATTTCAAAAATTTAACTTTGATGTAATAGTTTTAACTGGAATTCTGACTTTTGTGAATTCCGAGATTAAAGCCAATTTTCTGGTTTTCTTTTTCCTAAGGATGCCTGAGACGGATGTCATACTACAAACAAATCATATTTTCGACTTTTCTATGGCATTCTGGGCTCTTCATGAAAGAAAAGAAATTTAGAAAAAAGAAACAGCCTTAAACCTTTTGCAGCTCTCAGACTTTTTTTGGAAACTAAGTTGAATTTGGTTCCTTCTGTAAATGAAAGTGTGATAACTTTGACTCTTGTCTTTATTTTTAACGTGCAGTTTCTCCTGAGTTTGTTTTTTTGTTGTGTGTTTGTTTGTTTGTTTTTTTAGTTTCACCCATAAACTGTATAATGAGTGGACGTAACGATGTACGGCTCAAACTGAAGCCTCCAGCAGATGCACCGCCCCCTGGTGTCTGGCTGCAGTATAGGTCATAAGCCCCGCCTCCCCATGTATTCCAGATATGAGCCGGGAAAACTTAAAAAAATTACGATACCTGGTAGAAACGTTTCTTTCATCCTTACACTAAGGTGGTATGATGATGTCATCTGGCTGCCTAGTGTTCAGGTGTTTTTTTTCAGAGAAGTTAGTTTCTCATTAGTTATTTGCGATAAAAACCAACCTTTTCCAACTCAGGGCCCACCTTTGAGTCTCAAAAATGTTTGCGGCCCACCTCTGACCCAATAAGTACAGAGTGTGACAAGTTGTTACATTGTGGGTCAGTTATTATTATCTTTTTGTGACTTTCCGGCCCAGCAACTTTGTTACTTTCAGTTTTATTTCTTTTTATTTATTTTTTTTAGTGCATTTCAGGTTGTTGTTGCAATTTGGGTCATGTTACATACTGGGCTCTAACATGCTTTCTTAAAGGTTTTTTTTTTCTATATGACTATTTGAACAGTTTTAATTTGTTATAAAACTTATCTCAGTTTTAACATCATTCATTATTCTGTATATTTGTATCATTATATTATCACCCTCCACTAAAATTATGCTATTTTGGAAATGATTTGGCGGCCCACTTGTAAGACCCTGGCGGCCCACCATGGGGCCGCGGACCACAGGTTGGGAATCAGTGCTATATACAGTCATTGGTTTCACCTGTGCGACCTGCTCCAGCAGCAGCGGCCTCCCCTTCACCCTCTGCTTCATCTCTTTAATCTCCTGCTGATATTCTCTCTTTCTCTGCTGCTCCTGTTTCCTGCGGAAGAACAGAAAAACACTCATCTCTCTCTCTCTGTACCAGCGGCGGCGGCGGCGTCTGAGCTCACGGCGGCGTGGTTTTGTTTACCTGAACTCTCGGAGCTTGTTGTGCTGCGTCTGTGAAAGCGCCTGGTGGGGGTCGTTGGCCTGAGCGCGTTTGACCACCACCCTCTGCAGCCTCTTCTCCCTCTGCCTCTGCCTCTCCCTCCACCGCTCCTCCTCCTCCTCCGCCTTCTTCCTCTGCTCCAGCACCTTTCTGCTCAGGGAGACAACGTGGTCACGGGAGGAGGCGGGGACCAGCTAGGAGGGGAGGAGGGTGGGTGGAGGAGTTCAAACACAGGGGGCGCTGAGAAGGAGGAGGAGCTTCTTTCTACCTCGACTAGAAAGGCGGGAAACTCTGGCGTCCTGAATCCGTACCTCACGGCTTCGTGGCGCTTCTTCGTGGCGTCCGTGACCTTCGTGGGGAGGATCTCCAGGCTCCCGGAGAGCGAGGAGCAGAGGCTGGAGTTCGGCGTCCTGGCCGCTTCCGGTTGGATGTGAGGCCACCGCGTGCTGCGAGGGCTGCCCTGCTCCTTCTCGATGTCGGCGAGGATGCGTTCGCGGTGCGAGGGGATCTGCGACGTCCTCAGCTCGAAGGGTTCGCACGCCGTGGTGGGCCTCACCTCTTTCTGCTTCTCCAGGTGTTTCTTGAACCGCCTGTAGCTGGCGTCGAAGTCGGGGACCTCTTTGTTGATCTGCGGCGTGTGGGTGAAGTCGTCTCCCGCCGCCGCCTTGTTCTTCTTGCGGTCGCTGAGTCGTCGTTCGAGCATGCTGGGCGGCATGGCGGCGCTGTGGAGCATCTCCTGCGCTCTCATCTGGATCTTGATGGAGCGGTAGAGCTGCTCCTCCTTCACGTGCTGGCCCGAGGCGGCGGCGTAGACGGCCTTGGGCACGGGTTTGGCCCTGAAGGGTTTGGTTTTCTCCTGCGGGCTCTGACTCTGACGCTGCTGCTGCTTCTGCTCCTTCTTCAGACGCTCGCGCTCCAGGAAGCTGAACGGTTTCTGGACGGTCCCGTGAGGCGGATCCTCGCGCCCTCTCCCGGACCGACGCCGCTCGCCGCTCTTCTCCTGCAGCTCCTCGTAGAGCGGGAGGTGGACGTGGGCGGGGACGGGGCTGGCTCTGAACTTCCTCTGACACTCGCTCAGCTCCTCCAGCTGCCGCCTCAGCTCGGCGTTCTCCAGCTCCATCTCCGAGCGCGTCTTGATGCCGCGCTTCCTCTTCTCGGCCTCTCGCAGCATCATGCGGAACGGTCTGGGGACGGTCACTCTGTGTTTCCACAGCTCTTTGTCCTCCCTCTTCTTCCCTTTTCCTCGCTGCGCCCTCTTCTGGTCGGCGGGCAGGCTGCGCAGCGAGGACGAGGACAGGTGGCGGTTGTGCGGCGACAGTTTGAAATCCTGCCACATGTTCTTGATGTGCTCTTTGGGAGAAAACAACAAACCTTTCTCCACGTAGTTTCCCGCAGCTTCGTCTTCTTCCTCGGAGGAGTCCGACTGTCCGGAGCCTCGTCGCAGCTCAAACGCTGAGTACGACTTCCTCAAACGACGAGAAGCTGCTGGGCTGCTGTTCCCCCACATCAACCTGACGCAAAAACAGAAAACTTTCATTATCCAAGGGTCAATAAATCAATAATTAAAAATAAATAAAAATACTTTTTTATCCACCAAAGACACTGGATAATGAGTTAACTTTGCTGTATCACTGTGGGTTGCTGTTTCAGGTCATTGTTACGAATAACAAGGCATTTTATATAAACAAAGTAATAGTTTAATTACCATGTTATCGACTTAATTCTTCTTATTGTTTTTATGTGACTGACTGTATTGGCTGACTATGAAACGTGCTGCCGTTTTGGCCAGGACTCACTTGTAAAAGAGATTTTTTTTTTTATTTCCATGGGAAAACTCCTGGTAAAATAAAGGTTTAATAAAAAAATTAAAAATATCCTCCGCACTTATTGGGTCAAAGGTGGGCCCCAACATTTTTGAGACTTAAAAGTGGGCCCTGAGTTGGAAAAGGTTGGGAATCACTGATCTAGTATGTTTTTTTTTTCTCACCAGGAGGGACACTTAAACATGTTTTGACTCCCCAGAGAACACTCAAGTGTATGTTTATAATTGGGCTCTAAATGTCTCTCTGCTCACCATCCAATCAGAATCAAGGAGGGGCAGGACTTTATATTTGAGTTGGATATCTTTGATTATTTTGTAAATTTCTTTGAATCAAGGTGAAAAAGTGATAAAAAGACTCAGACCTGTGAAAGTTTCTGGGGTAATCCTGACCCTACCTGTGCCCCCCCGCCTCCAGCGTCGCCACGTCCAGAGGCTCCATGGACCTGAGCTGCAGCTTGCGGCGGTACATGCCCTCCAGCTCGGCCATGGTGTGGAGGTGCGCCCTCTTCAGCTCCTCCAGCTTGCCGTAGTACTCCTCGTTGGAGAAGAAGATCTCGCTCAGGTCCAGGCGCTCTCCTGCCGCTCTGAAGTCCGTCAGCATGAGCGCGGCGTCCTTCCCCAGACGCTCCTCGTCGCAGTAATCGGAGCCCGAGTCCTCGTACTCCAGCTGAGAAGGCCAACAGTAATTTAAAGCTCATTTTCTAATCAGTGATCACTTTCTGTCCAAATCTGAAGCAGCTACGTCACCTCGGGGGGAGTGAAACAATAGAAAACGACAACGTGTGCATTTCTGTAAAGATTTCTGTATAATTCATGATGAAACTTTAAAAAAATGAATTAAGTTTATTCATTTTTTACAGCCAGGCCTCTTGGAGCAGAGCTCACAGCCCCCAGTCTCCTCCAGGAATAAGCCTATTACGTGCTGCAGCAGTGACGTGGGCCATATGGTGGAGCACAAAACGAGGGCTTACCCCCAAAGAGCTCAACACACACACACACACACACACACACACTCACACACACGTCCTGTGTCCTGTCAAGAGTCTGGAGTTTGTCTGTCTCAAACGTGGCTGAAAATAAAAACCTGCGGCCTGCGTGAAGAGAGGAGGAGATGGAGGAGGAGATGTCGTCAAAAACAGATAATTAATTGTTTGGGATTACGACCCACATGTGGAGTCTGATGAGCTTTTCAAGAGAGGAGTCCAAAAATAGTCCAGCAAACACGTAATACAGGTCAAATCCTGTCGACTGACCTGGAAATGTCAGCGTCATATCAACGGGACGAGATCTGACACGGTTTAACTCAAAATATCAAACAGGAAGCTTTTAAATCCTCATGATAAAGCAGAAATCCACTGTTAAAGAAAGGGAAAGGGCTTCATTTCAACTAAACTCAGTTAGGAATGGTGGTAATGTCTTTTACAGCATCAAAAATGTGCTGAAATGTTCTCTTTGTGCTGGATTAAACATGCTTTTATCACAGAAAATGTATTCTATCAGCATTACAGAACTCATACCTCATTTTATATTCTCTTTTTATTGTATATATTTATTATTCTCATTTCTATGATTGGGCTTGCTCCGGGACCATGGTAACCTAATTTCGTCCCACCTATGTTTTACATGGGTTGAATGACAATAAAACTCCTTGAATCCTTGATAATGTGATTTTTAGCATTACCAGCCATATATTACACTAAAAAGTAGTTTAAAATTACAACAACATTCATAAAAAAAACATTGAAACTACATTACATTTACTTTTCCTTTTGTTTATGTGCTCTTAGTTTCATATTAATTCAATATTAAGGGTTTTAGTGGGTCTTTTAGATAGATATTAGTTTAAAAAAAAAAAATCCTATCCAACGAGGCCTAAGACTGGTCTCTACCTTCTTTTTTTCTATTTCAAGGATTCAAGGATTCAAGGATTCAAGGAGTTTTATTGTCATTCAACCCATGTAAAACATGGGTGGGACGAAATTAGGTTACCCTGGTCCCGGAGCAAGCCCAATCATAGAAATTTAAATAAAAAAAAAATAAATAAAAATAAAATAAATAAATAAATAAAATAAAATAAATTTAAATCTAATTTTTGATTTCTTTATTTATTTTTTGGAATTTATGTTTTTTTAATTTTGGTTTTTCTATCTCTGTAATGTAAGAATATTGAACAAATTTTGTGTTTTGTGTTAGTGCCCAGTCCCGGGGCAATTAGGTCTGATAATTATAAAAATTAAGTAATTTTAAAAATTAAATAAATAAATAAAGAGATTGAAAAAAGTAGTTTAAAGTGATTTATTTTTTTACTTTTATTATTAAAAATATGTATAATTATTATTTATTATTTATTTTCAGTTTTCAGGTTTATAAAGTGTTGTCCTCACCTCCTTCTCGTAGTCCCGGTTGTCGGTGACTCGCTCCCGCTCATAAGACGCTAACGGCGCCTTCGTGTGCGGATCCACCGGAGTTTTCAAACACGACGTGACCAGGACGTTTGCCCGGTGAGGATCCGCCATGACTCTCCTCTTAATGTTTTATCGCTTTTTAGGGTTTTAATTGACTTTAAAACTCCAGATAAGTCGTCAAATGTCTCCGGAGTTAGAGCAGAGCCGCTGTCAGTGCTGAGGCTCAAACTCAGAGCCGGTAACTAAGCAGCGGGTTCGCTCCTTAGCAACGGGGCGAAAGCTCGGGGAGGACGGAAGTGACGTCAAGGGACAGAAAATAAAATCGATTTTTTTTTTTTTTTTTTTTTTTTTTTTTAAATATATTTTCAGTACAAGTTATAAAGACCGCCTACTTTACATTCCATATGGAAGCCCATTTCCACCATTAAATAAAAAAATAAATATAAAAATGAGAAAAAAAAAATTGTTGAGTCATAAACTGAACTCTGGTGGTCTCTGAAAATAAATTGTTGAATACTGTCAAATAAATAATAAATTAATTAATTAATAATAAACAATAAATAAAAATAAATTATTGAGTCATAAACTGCACCCCCGGGGGCCCCCCTTTGGCCCCCCCCCCCCCCCCCCCGACAAATGAACACTGCAATTTTTGCACAGTTTATTTTTTTATTCTGTCTATTTGTTAAAAACGCTAGTTGAACACCTACAGTGACACAGTAGAAACAAAAATTGAGGGAGGTGTATGGAATGGAGGCTTTAACTGCTCAACTACAATTAAAAAAGGAGATTTTTATGAGGAGGTGGCTACTTCTAACAAGGGGATCCCTGCAATATACTGTAATGTCCTGACTGTACATTTATACATTTATTTATTTTTCTTTTATTGATATGACTAAAATGTCCTTGTGTTGTAATGCCATACATATCAAGTGATGTTGTCAAGGATTGTTTTGTCTATAATGTGTCCTTTCATGTTTAATAAAGATACAGTTAAAAAAAAAAACAAAAAAAAAACGCTAGTTGATTGTGTTCTTCTTTTATTCTCTTTTTTATTTTATATTTATATATATTTATTATTCTCATTTCTATGATTGGTCTTGGGTAACCTAATTTCATCCCACCCATGTTTTACATGTGTTGAATGACAAATAAAACTCCTTGAATCCTTGAATACTATCTCATAATAATGAGATGCTCAGTCATACATTTTGAGATGAAATGTTACAGTTTCTACCATTTTATCTCAAAATTTGACTTCAGTATCTAACATTTTTTGGCATTTTATCTCATTATTTTGAATTTTTTTGGATCAAGTTATTGACTTTTATCCCAAAATTTCGACTTAATTCTTAAGTTAAAAAACTCCGACAGTTTATTATTTTATTGTGTCTATTTGTTAAAAAGGCTAGTTGATTGTATTCTTTTATTCTCTTATTTTTATTGTATATTTGTGTATATTTATTTATTCCCATTTCTATGATTGGGCTTGCTCCGGGACCAGGGTAACCTAATTTCGCCCCATCCTTGTTTTACATGTGTTGAATGACGAATAAAACTCCTTGAATCCTAAATCCAAAGTTTGACTTTTTGCCTCAAAAATTCGACTTAATATGAGGGGGGAAAAATAAAGAAGTGTCAACGAAGCCAAGCTTTCTTTTTTATCTATTCAACTGGTGGAAATGGGCCTCCATAGAATTCAGAATTTGACCTGAGAGTTCCGGAAAAAAAAGAAAACTGAATTCTGATTTTTAACTCAGTATTCAAATTACAAAAATAATGGACCCTTTTTTTTTACCAGGGGCCCCAATCCTCTTCAGTAGAGGTTTGTTTTAAATTTTACACTGTCATACTGTCACGTGTCAGCTTTGATTGTTTCACCTAAAAGTACATTAACCCCTGTCTGACAGTTTTATTTTATCAATTGTGGGGAAAAATTGTTAAAAAATAATGTCAAGGTGTTGGAAAGAAAGTAAAAAAGGCCTTTTAATTGTAGTTACCAGGTCATAAAAGAAATGTTGCAAATATAAGCTCATAACCTCAGTTAAAGAGCTCCTTTAAAGTTTCTTTATGATTTCATTTTGCCCTTTTTTCCATCCTAAAGCCAGTTTGGACCAATGAAAAACCACTCTATGGGGATGACTTTATTCAAAGTTCAAGTTCAACTGACTTCAAAAACACTTTGCACAATAACCCCAATATTCTTCAGATGTATGAAAACCTTGGAAATGAGAAATTACACCACAACAAGAACTAGTTTTGAGATTTTCAGACACGTCTCCATCATAAGACTTTCTCTACATGTGGTTTGAGAAAGAAGGAAAAGAACAAAAAAGGATGTGACCTTAAAAAGAGGACTGAGAGAATCACACAGGCATCAGCTGGAGTGTCAACAAAAAAAGAGCCTTTTTTATTAAATTATGCAACGTGACAACGACAGCGGAAATCTGAACACGGCTGTGACGTCTGATCCCTCAGTGCGAGCAGGTTGGGGGCTGACGCCGTTCTCTTACCGGGTGTTCACCTGAAACGAGACGGGAAAAAAAACAGGATCAGACTCAGCGAGAAGGAAAGGAAAGTCAGTGAACTCTGAAGGCGGTTAAAAACTCACCACATCTTGTCCTATTTCCATATTACTGGCACTATTATTATTATTAATATTACTATTATTATTACTACTATTATTCTTATTATTATCATTACTGTTATTAATATAAATGTATTGTTACTTCTATTATTCTTGCTAATATTGTTATTATAATTATTAATTATCATTATTATTACTCCTATTGCTGCTTTTGTTTTGTTTTGTTTTGTACTTCAACTATTATTGATTTATGTATTTAACAATATGTGTATCGATTTTATATGATGCCTATTTTTTGCAGGATGTGTCTGTATCTTTACCAAAAAAATTAAATAAAAAAGATTTTGGGAATAAAAAAAATAAAAAAATAAAAAAATAAATAAAAAATAAAAATAGAAATAAAAATAAAAACTCACCACGTCGTCGATCTTGAGGATGCTGCGGACCGTCTCTGTGGCCAGAGTCAGGGCGCTGATGGAAACCAGCAACGGCTGAACCACCAGCTCCTCCAGGATGTTGGAGATTCCTCCCTGTCACACACACACACACACACACAGAAACCGTCAGTGTTTCTGCGTCACGCCACAACGCATGTGGAGACAGAAATGTAAACAAAGACAAGAACGCACCTTGCGGACGTTGATGCCCGCCATCTTATCTCCTTGAGCGTGCCTGTTGCGGAGCTCCGTTACCGTGGAGATGGGGTTCAAACCGGCGTTCTCAGCCAGCGTGGAGGGAATCACCTCCAGGGCGTCGCTGTACGCCCGCACGCAGTACGCCTCCATGCCGCCGAGCGTGCGCGAGTACTCTGCGAGACGCACCGCCAGCTCGATCTCTGGAGCGCCGCCGCCGGCGATCAGAGCCCTGAAGAAATCAAGATACAAGATTTTTTTTGTCATTGCACGTTTCTGAGCAACAATGCCACAATTCAATTTCATCCCGTCACAGAAACATAAAAAAAGAGAGTGACACATAAACGGTAGGAAGACAGGAGCGTGCACAGCCCCTTTCATAAGAGAAAAGGTGAACAAGAGGGAGGAAGAGGGGAAAAAAAACACAAGTAGAGCTGAACAATTTGCAAAAAAAATCTAATTGCGATTACTTTTCTGCAATTTTGTTTTCACAATTTATTTCTAGGTCCCTCATCATATGGGATTTTTTCACAAACACATTGTAGGAAATGAACAGTGACTTTAATTTGGCGCGACAACAACCACGACTACTTTTTGACCATTTAAGTCACTTGCCACTTTTTTGCCCTAAACTTTCGGCCACTTTTTTTTTTGTTTTATCACAACTTTTTTACCACTTTTTGGTTCCTTTGGCTATTTTTAACACTTAAATTGTTTCTTGTCACTTTTTTTATCTTTTGTTGCTGCCTCTTAACTTTTTTTTCAAGTTTCTTCATTGTTCATTTTTTCTTTTTGGCTGTTTTTTTGTCACTTTTCAATCTTCTTCCACCACTTTTGGGCCATTTTTGTTACTTTCTTAGCAATTTCCCAATTTTCTCTACTATTTTTCTTGCCAATATTTGATGCTGTTTTTGCCATTTAAATCACTTTTTACCTCTTTTTTTCTCCACTTTGGGATCATTTTATGTTACTTTCTGATTATTTATCAAGTTTCCTATCAATTGTCTTGTCAATTTTTGGAAAAGGTGTACAAGAGGGAGGAGGAGGGGGAAAAAAAACAAACACCAGTAGAGCGGAACCCTTGCAAAAAAAAAATTGATTATTTTTCCCTGTATTATAATTGCAATTTTGTTTTCACTATTTATTTCTAGGTCCCTCATCATATGTTTTTTTCTTTAACAAATATTGTAGGAAATGAACAGTGACATTAATTTTGGCGCGACAACAACCACGTGACTACTTTTTAACCATTAAAGTCACTTGCCCCTTTTTTTTGCCCTAAACTTCTGGGCTTTTTTTTTTTTTGCTGCCCTCTGACTATTATTTAAGATTCCCAATTTTTTTTAAATTGTTTTTTGATCGTTTTAGTCACTTTTAAATGCTCTACCACCAATCTTAGGCCATTTTTGCTACTTCCTGAGTATTTTACACTATTTTTTTGCATATTTTTGATGCTATTTTTGCCATTTAAATCATTTTTTACCTCTTTTTCTCCACTTTGGGATCATTTTTTGTTATTTTCTGACTATTTACCAGGTGTCCTCTTGGCTGTCTTGTCAATTTTTGGTGCTTTTTCACCATTTTTGCCACCTTAAACTTATTTTATTGCTGTTTTTGTCACTTTTCACTACTCAGATTGTTCCTTTTGTAAAGAGTTTTTAAGCTTTTGGCTCAGTGTTGAGTAAAACTGGTGTAAAGTATAAAACATCTACTGCAGAAAACTGTAGCTGATATTCTGATACATTTCAAGTAATAGAAATGTTTGATTAGAATATTGCATTGGGCTGTATTGTGATTTAATCTAATTTGTGATTAATTGCACAGCTCTAAACACCACACTAGGCTCTTGTAGGGACAGGAAAGACACAGAAGCAAAAGAAAAAACACAAAATCGTCCTTTACAAGTATCAAATGTGTGAAATCTCTCTGTCCGAGCTGCTGAAACAACCCGGCAGTAGAAAGAGAGCGTCCACTTTTCTGTTCCTCCGTTCGTTACGCTGCTGCAGGATTCACAGCTGCAGGAGCGCCTTTGTCGGAGTTTCTTTTCTTACTTTTAAACATGATCATTTTCTGTTTTTTGAGTAACAAACCGACCTCTTCTTCACCAGGCAGCGGATGACGCACAGAGCGTCGTGGATGGAGCGCTCGGCCTCCTCGATCACCAGCTTGTTGGAGCCTCGGACCACGATGCTGACGGTTTTCCCGGGGCTGGTGCAGCCGGTGATCTGAATCAAACGGGGAAAAAAAAGACATTCTCTCTTATTTGACCAGTTTTTATCCTCTTTTCTTCGTCAAACCATTCACAAGAAGTCAGCTGCAGACATTGGGCCTCATTCACAAAACGTTCGTACGCACAAATTCGTGCCTAAATCATGCGTACGAACGTTTGACGCACAAACCTGTGATTCATCAGTTTTCTTACCTGAATTTCTTCTTACTTTGCGAACAAATTTAGAAACTCCTCAGACCATGAGTACGCACAAATAATGAATGATCAGCCTCCTAAAAAACTAAAAACAGACTCTTTTCACTAAAAACACAACATTTTAAAACTACTTTCAGCAAAATAAAAAAGCCTTAAATAGAATTCATTAATTAAAAATCGCGCATTGGCTAAATTTATTAAATCACCATGAAACGGACACATTTTTGTCCTAATCATGCTTTTAATATTGAATCTGGAATAAAATACTTAGTTTAGATTAAAAATATGATAATGTGCATATCAGAATGTCACATTATTTTATGTTGATTAAATCATCGACTGCTCTGACAAACAGTTTTCTATAGTTGTGCAAACTGAATGAAGACGTAAAATAATTTGCTCCTTCTTATGATTTTTAACATTTTCTGAGTAAATGACACACACACAGCTCAGCTGTTCACTCAGATTTATTTACCTGTTTGTAAAAATATCCAGCAGCTGTTTTAATGTGTTATTTATGTCACGGATACACGGTACGATCTCCCTCACAGCAGCAGGAGAATCAGCTGATCATTTATCTCCGGTCAGGACGAGCGTCTGCAGACGAGTCTCTGAGACACCGAGAGAACGAGCTGTGAGGTTGACGCTGAAAACGAGGACCTAAAGGAAGACTGCTCCTCCTTCTGAACCTCTGAACAGATGTCCTTATATGGATGAATTGATATGGATTTAGAATGATTCCGAACAAAAACGGCTGGTGCGCACGTGTCATGAATCCGACGGTGATTTTGTGTATTTTCTCATTTCGTGCGGGGAGTGCGAACGTTTCTACGCATTTATTTGTGAATGAGGCCCATTGAGATCATTGATGAGACCTATTTACTGCTGTGAGTATTCAGTCACACTCATGTCCGCAACAGACGAGGTAGAAGTTCTACCGAAGACGAAGTGTAGTTCTTCAGTTATAAAATCAGGACTCGTACCTTCACTAACTTCCCTGATCCGTCCAGGTTGACCTCCTCGGCGAGCTCCGCTGAGCCGAGCATCTCTGGAGTGAAGTGGTCGATGTGGGCGATGGGTTTGGTGCCGATGGTCTGCAGGAGAGGATGAAGAGAGTTAACGCTCCTGTGGTCGTGGCGCCCCCTGGTGGACGAGCGAACACCTTACGTATCTTACCTTACAGATGAACTCGATGTCCTCCCTCTCGATCTCCTTCACCACCATGATCTTCATTTTGTTCAGGAAGTGCAGGGCGAGGTCGCTCAGTGCGTCTCTGTGAGGACGACACGTCATCGTTAGGATAAAACGCTCTCGGCGCCGTCAACGCCATTAACGCCCGGAACAGGAAGTCAGAGACGTGTGTGTGTGATCTGAGGTGAGCTGTGAGCGCGTACCTGAGGATGGACTTCTGGATGAGCAGCACGTTGCAGCCGGCCTTCTTGATCTGTTTGACCATGTTGAGGATGTAGGCGCGCTCCTCACGCAGCACGCGGTCCATCTGAGCGTAGTCCGACACCACGATCTGGTTATCCATCTGGGAGGAAACACGCCACGGTAAAAAAAACAGATTAAGAAACAAGGGCTTAAAATTAGATTGATTTAACGTTTTATTGGCTAAATGATCGTTGTGTAAAAAGGATTTTTTTTTCTTTGTTTCTTCTGCGCTAAAACCAAAATTCCATCAACAAATTTATGATTCTGGTGCTTTTGTGATATTAACTAAAAACCACGAGTGAGAGTAATTCATTACAAATACTCAGATTACTGTCATTAAGTAGTTTTTTGGAGTACTTGTTCTTTCATGAGTAGATTTTCAAGTCTGTACTTTTACTTGTACTTAAAGGGACTGTAAGGACTAACAGGCATGAATCTGCTTAAATGTTTGTCTCAAACTAGAATTTATTGTTAAAGACATAACAAATTGGTTTTTCTTTAAAAAAATACAGTTTAAAACACAGTTTCTATCCTTCAGGTGCAGCCATTGTTTTACTGCCGCAATGCATTCTGGGTTGATGATGTAGATTGGTTGCTTGGTGCCGAGCATCTGGATTTGGCCGTTTACTCACTACTAGTCGCCGTAAGTCACGAGGTTTGAGGAGGGAAAAAAACATAATAATGCCACATGTGGCTGCTTTTGGGTGAAAGGTGAAACCTGAGATATCAAAGTTGAAATTCTGAGACAAAATGTCAAGTTTTGGGGGGAAAAAAGACAAAAGCGTAAGATAAAAAGTCAAAATTTTGAGTTAAAAGTCAAAAATTGGAGATAAAAAAAAGAAGGTCAGAATTATAAGATACGTGGTCAATAATTTAGGATAAAAAAGTTTTTAATATGAGATAAATGTCAATAATTTAAGATGAAAAAGTTGAAATTCAGAGACAAAATGCAGATTTTTTGGGGGGATAAAAAAGTCAAAATCATGGGAAAAGTCAGAATTATGAGATTAAGAGCCCAATTTGGGATACAAGTCAATAATTTGAGATAAAAAGTCAAAATTATGAGATCTAAGTCACTGCACTTTTCAGTCCAAAGGAAACAAGGAGACTGATGTTAGTCTGCACAGCTTCCCAAAAGACAAGAAAAGAAGGAAGTTGTGGGAAATCTCTTGTGGGTGTAAACAACTTCCCATGGAGCCGCGGCTATGTTCTGGCCACTTCTCCCCAGAAGCATTTGCTGCATTTAGCCGGCCCATGCTGATGAAAGAGCTGACAGGTGTGGGTTATTATAAACGGAGACTAAAGCCAAATGCTGTGCCGACTATTTTCCAACACAAACCCACAAAACTTCCTCTGGAAACCACTGAAGTCCGCTCCAGGACTTATATGATCCTGTATGAGATCCAGCCCGGTGCAACCATATGACGTCACTACCCAGACGTTATTGTGGCGTAAACAACAATGGCGGCCTACAGGTGAAAATATTTTTTCAAATTTGATACAAACTAAGATATTTTGAGAGATTTTATTGTGGTTCTTATGTAGCTGGTAAAAACACTGATCATTTAGGAAAATGACGTTCTGGTAGCCAGGGGAACTTTTAAGACAAATAAAATCACTTAAAGGAAAAATCCTGACACGGACTTTCATAATTCATGCATCAGAGGGTTAAGACTTTGGGATATTTTGAAGGAGACTTACGTCCGTTTTGGGCGGAGAGAGGCAAAACTGGATGAGTCCGATCTTTGCTTTCTCCACACGGGTCACACTGCTGTTGGCCACCCTCTGAGTCAGAACCAGACCCTCAACGAGCTCGCAGTCATCAATGGTCCCTCTGAACACACAATAAAAACATAAAGCAGAGAAAAACAGTATAATACTTTTGTTTCATGCAGGCGTGGGTCTGTAAATCCTTTAAATTCGATGACACACAAAGATGTTCGTCACCGACATTAACTGTATAATGAGTGGACGTAACGACGTTCGGCTCAAACTGAAGCCTCCAGCAGATGCCCCGCCCCCTGGTGTCTGGCTGCAGTATAGGTCATAAGCCCCGCCCCCTGGTGTCTGGCTGCAGTATAGGTCATAAGCCCCGCCTCCCCATGTATTCCAGATATGAGCCGGGAAAACTTAAAAAAATTACGATACCTGGTAGAAACGTTTCTCTCATCTTTACTCTAAGGTGGTATGATGATGTCATCTGGCTGCATGGTGTTCAGGTGTTTTTTTTCTGAGAAGTTAGTTTCTCATTAGTTATTGGACGTTAAAAACCGTGATATAAGTTTCATTTTACGATAGTTGACAGCTGCCGTTCGTGAGTAGTTTTTATCGGGGATATAAGAAACTTCAGGAAAGAGCCAAAAGGAGACTAAACCTTCTGAAGAAGAAGAAATAAATATTTTTATTTCTCTTTTTTACTTGGCTCCACCTGAAATTCTCTACTGCGCAGACTCTGGCTGCACAATGGCGGCTAGAGAAACGGGGTTTTTTTGGCTTCAAAAACGTAGAGCGGTGACAGGCGGAGCCACGCTGTCCATTCTATATACAGTCACTGGTCACCGCACACTCACCCGAGCTTCTTGATGATCTTGATGTCCTGCAGGTCGACGCCGGTGGCCGTGGCGGGGTCGATGACTCTCATGACGGCGTCCACGCTCATGGGCGCCAGCAGGCTGGAGTACTGCGACACCACCTTGGAGCACAGCGACGTGGTGGCGCTGTTGAGCAGCGTCTCGCGGTCGCTCAGCTGCACCGGCCGGCTCATGGCCGTCAGGACCTCCACGCCCTTTTCCACCGCCTTCTGGAAGGACTCGGAGATGATGGTGGGGTGGATACCTGACGGGCGGGACAGCAGGGGAATATTTGAGTTTATAGAATAACGTCGTCTTCTAGAGTCTTTTAGGGCTGAACGACAAAATAATCTCATTGTGATTATCATTTCCTATGTTGCAATTGTGATTTTTTTGTGATTATTTCCAGTTTCTCATCTTCTCTGTTTCTAAACAAACACATTATTGAACATAAACAGTTTCATTAATCACAGCACAACAACAACAACAACGCACTACCACTACAACTGGGACTGATTTTTACACATTTAACCACTTTTACCTTCTTTTTTCACACTTTTAAACCATATTTAATGTTTTCTCAGTATTTTCCTGGTTCACTCCCATTTTTCTTGCCAATTTTCTTTTACACTTTTCACTCTTTTTTGTCCTTTTTGGACCATTTTTTGCAACAAACTGACTTTTTTTCAAGTTTAATCCCAACTTTCTTACCAAATATGTTGGCTTTGGCAAAAAAAATAATAATTAGGCCACTTTCACTCTTTTTCTCACTTTTTTCACCATTTTTGCTACTTGATGAATTATTTAGAGTTTCCTTCAAATTTTGTCTTGCCAACATTAGTTTCTTTTTGGTCGTTTTAGTCACTTTTCACTCTTTTTTTGTCACTTTTGGACCCTTTTCTGCAACTATTGGAGTATTTCTAGGTTTAATCCCACATGAAATGCCTGTTTTTGCTCTTTTTTTGTCACTTTTTTTCACCACTTTTCACTATTTTTTTCCACTTTTCACCATTTTTGCTTCTTTCTGAATTATTTATAGAGTTTCCGCCAAATTTTGTCATGATAATATTTGTTGCTTTTTGGTCATTTTACCTTCTTTTTTACACTTTTGGAACTTTTTTGATACCTTCTCACTATTTTCCAGGTTCATTCTCAATTTTCTTACCAACTTTTGTTGTTTTTGCCACTTTTGGACCATTCTTTGCAACAAACTGACTATTTTACAAGTTTAATCCCAATTTTTTTGTGTAATGTTGAAAAAAAAAAAGGATTTGGCCAGCTTTCACTATTTTTGTCACTTCTTTTTCTACTTTCCTAACTTTTTTAAAGATTCCTCCAAATGTAATTGGCCAATTTTTGTTGCCTTTTGTGCATTTTGATCACTTCTCACTCTTTTTGGCCACTTTATTTGATATCTTTTTACTTTTTGACAAGTTCACTCCCATTTTTTCTTGCTGATATTTGTTGCTTTTTGGTCATTTTAGTCACTTTTCTTTTTTCACTCCCAACTTTCTTGCCAAATTTGTTGACTTTGGCCATTTTACAATTTTTTTCACAGTTTTTCTCATTTTTTTCACCCTTTTTCTACTTTGTGAATTATTTTTAGGTTTCATCCAAAATATTTCTAGCTAATTATTGTTAGTTTATGTCTGTTTTAGTCACTTTCACTCTTTTTTTGCCACTTATGGACCAACTTTTTATATCTTCTCACTATTTTCCAGGTTCACTCCCAATGTTCTTGTTATATTTTGTTGCTTTTTGGCCATTTTAGTCACTTTTCACTCTTTTTTGACCATTTTTTGCTACTTTAAGAGTATTTCCAGGTTTTATCCCAATTTAAATGTCAATTCCTGTTCCTTTTTGGCCATTTTTACCACCTCAAATGACGTTTTATTGCTACTCTTTTCTATTTTTGCCTCTTTTACCACTTGTATAGTCTCTTTTGTAAAGGTAGTTTGTAACCAGAGTAACTCTGGTGTAGAACAGAAAACATCTGCTGTAAAAACTGTTTCTGATATTTTGACACATTTTAGGTTATAGAAATATTTCACCATTTGGGATCAGAATATTGCAACAGGACAGATTGTGATCTGGTTGAGATTTGCTCACCTTTCTGCAGCAGCTTGTAACAGGCGTCCAGCAGCGCTCCGGCGATCACCACGACGGAGGTGGTGCCGTCTCCCGCCTCGATGTCCTGAGCTTTGGAAAGTTCCACCAACTGAAACGTCAACAGAAATCACATCCAGGTTTAAATAAGATGTAGACTCAGCCCATAAACACTAACAAAGAATCTGTTTCCTGGTCTGAAGAGGTGCGTTTATTAGTGGAGCGTACCATCTTGGCTGCAGGGTGGAGGACCTGCATCTGCTTCAGGATGGTGGCGCCGTCGTTGGTGATGGTCACGTCACCTTTCTCATCCTGGATCTGAAACAGACGAACAAAAAAAAGCTCGTTTACAAACGTGTGGCTCAGAGGCTGCAGGGAAAGATGAAAATCAGAAGCTCACTGACCATCTTGTCCATTCCTTTGGGGCCCAGACTCGTTCTGATGGCGTCTGCCACGGCTGCAAAACAAGACGGAGAAGCATCAGTACGGAAACGGTCGTCAGGTCAACAACCAAGATTTTATAAGCCTCAGAAATCCTAAGTTTCAAGTTTTTTGTGTTGAGATGACGGTTGCAGACTGAAAAGGGAATATCAGCTTGATCGGATGTGTAATTTCAAAATAAAAGACATTCAAAAAAAAAAAAAAACATGAAACATTTTTACTTTTTTGTCCAATCTCTGGAGTCTGAGTTTGAAATATGCAATATAATGAGCATATTATTTATCAGTGCTTTTAGATATAACAACTTTTTTGGAATGATGCATAACAATAACCCCAAATTTTCATATGTGGTTGTGGTTTTACTGCAAAGATGTTCTTTTTTTCCCCAATTTATTTGGGGTTTTTTTTGGAGGTGCAATGAGTTAAAAAATATCTGTTTTTATTCTTTTTGCGCTTTTAGATCATGAAATTAATAACTCACATGCACAACCAAGACACAAAAACAGAAAAAAACCTGTTGATAACATTCTAGAATCTAGGTAACGTTCTAGAATCTTGGTAACAATCTAGAATCTTGGTAACATTCTAGAATCTTGGTAACAATCTAGAATCTTGGTAACAATCTAGAATCTTGGTAACATTCCGGAATCTTGGTAACATTCTAGAATCTTGGTAACAATCTAGAATCTTGGTAACGTTCCAGAATCTTGGTAACGTTCTAGAATCTTGGTAACATTCTGGAATCCGAGAAACATTCCACTTTTCCGGAGACATTCTACAATGTTTTGAGTTATTCTAGAAATCTGGCAGCATTCCTGAATATCTGTACAATTCTAGAACCTTAAGTGACATCCACAAATTTTCATCACATTCGAGAAGTCTGGAAAACATCCGAAAGTTCTGTTAAAATTCTAGAAATCTAGCAACTTTCTGTAATTCTAGAAACATTTCAAACTGTGGAAACGCTCTAAATTTTCTGCAACATTACAAAATCCTTGTAGACTTCCGATTTTTTTTTTGGTAACAGCTTAGTTTTTGTGGATGATTCTGGAATTCTCGCAACATCCTCAAATTTAAAAAACACGCTAAATTGTTTGCAAGAACCTAGAAATTTGATAACATTTTAGAATTTTGATGCTATTCTAGAATCCGATAAATTTTCAGGATTCTGTTGACATTCTTTAACGTTTGTATCATTCCTGAAACGTAGGAGCATATGTGAATTTTGGTGCAATTCTAGAACATTGGTGACTTTTACAAATTTTTGTAACATTCAAAAAGCCTGGAAAAATTCTAGAGCTCTGGAGACACTCTTAATTTTTCTGATACTCCCAAAATCCTTAGAATTCGGGTAGCATTCTTATAAAACCTTGGAATTTGGGGAACATTCTGGATTTTATTTATAACATTCTAGAAATTTAGTTATAATGATGTTTTCAAGAATTCTGTTAATACTCTAGAACAGTGGTTCCCAACCTTTTCTAAATCAGGACCCACTTTTAAAGCTCAAAAATATTTGAGGCCCACCTCCAACCCAATACATACAGCTATATACATTTTTTTTTTTAGAACCCCATTTGTAACAATGACCCAAAATTTAATTTAAAAAAATGTAATAAAACCCAAAATGTGATATCTGGTAGATAATAACGAAACAGATGTTAAGCCGAAAATGAAGTAAATTTTTGCCCAAATTATGACAACTTATTACATTCTGGTACAATTATTATATTTTTCGTTACATTTCGGGCTCGGCACTCAGGTTACACTTTTGACATTTTTTGGAAATTCAGGATTTATTACATTTTTATTCAATGACATTTCAGGTTGTCGTTATTTTTCAGGTCATGCTATCTATAGAGGAATAACATGCCTTCTTAGGGGACTTTTTTTTCATATATTAAAATCAGAACTGTTTTAATTTCTTTTAAAACTCAACTGAGTTAAACATTTTGAATGTTATTATTTGTATTTGTATCTTAATTTTTCTATTTGTACCTTGTATCTTTATATAATTACACTCCAATAAAATACTTGTTTGGAAATGATTCCGCGGCCCACTTGCTGTACCTCCGCGGCCCACCAGGGGGCCACGGACCCCAGGTTGGGAATCGCTGCTCTAGAATCCAAGAAACACTTTAGAATTCTGAAAACATTTGAGTCTTTTAGTGTCCTAACAACTAATAGTTTATCTTTTATATCATATTTGGTTGAAATGTGTGTTGTAATGTCTCTTGTCTTATTGCAACAATAGAAATAAAGCAGTTACAGTATGTTCATGTTTTTCTCATAATTTAAACCAGTGAAAATGAATCATTCTCATCTCTATGATGTCAGCATCTTGTTCACACCTTCCAATTCAGCTTTAATGAAGAAACAAAGTCCTGATCCAGAACTACAGAACCCACTCAGATACTCTTAATTTTTCCTGATACTCCCAAAATCCTTAGAATTCAGGTAGCATTCTTATAAAATCTTGGAATTTGGGAAACATGCTGGATTTTATTTATAACATTCTAGAAATTTAGTTATAATGATGTTTTCAAGAATTCTGTTAATACTCTAGAATCCAAGAAACACTTTAGAATTCTGAAATGTTCTTCGAGTCTTTTAGTGTCCTAACAACTAATAGTTTATTTTTAATGTCATATTTGGTTGAAATGTTTGTTGTAATGTCTCTTGTCTTATTGAAACAATAGAAATAAGCTGTTTCATTACGTCCAAGTTACACTCAAATCTTTCTCTTCTCTATGATGCAGCACTTTTTTTTTTGCAGTCTTGCTTTTATGTGATGTCGTCTTCTTCCTCTTCTTATCACTGTGTCTATCTCTTCACCTCGCTATTGTCCTCTTTTGTATTTTTTACCACCCTGTTACAGAGCTGACTCACTTATTTATTTATCTATCTATTTACCTCCCTATTTATTCATTCACTTACGAGTTTATTTTAATTATTTATGCTTTTATTTATTTAATCGATTATTTTCAATGAGTTGAGCGCTCCAGTTATCATATCCACTCTAATTTTTAGGCTGTTTTATCCTTTTATTACCTTATTTATTCACTGCTATATTTATCCTCTCTGATTTTCCTGTTTGCTCTTTTACTCCTTCTCACCTCTGGTCCTCATGGTCTCATCATAGGGTCTTGCTCTGCCTGAGTTCTCTTCTCTTTTAATTCTGATTGGTCTGTATGATTATTAATTTTTATTGTTGCTCGCTATTTGATTCACTGTTTGTTTGTTGATTTTGTCCCTGCTGTAAAGCACTTTGTGAACTGTTGTTTTTAAAGGTGCTCTATAAATAAAGTTATCATTATTATTTTGTGCCACACCTTTGATGTCAGCATCTTCTTCACACCTTCCAATTCAGCTTAAATGAAGAAACAAAGTCCTGATGCAGAACTACAGAACCCAGAAATATCAGATGTGGACTACAGTCTCTTAAAAGCACTGTTTAACTTTTATCCACTGGTGAAACTGCATTGCTAAGATTGTGTTGAGTCATGAGGATCTTGCAGAAAAGCAGCATCACTCCAAACCAAACCTCCTCTTAGAAATGGCAGAATTTTGGGGCCTGCAGCTTGGAGACTTAAGCCGCATTAGCCCCCATTTAAAGTGGGATTTCACGCAAATACAGAGCTGTATGATGGAGAAATGAACGCCGAATTTTAAAGTGGGTTATCATAAATAAATGACAGCTTTTTCACGACTGTGGCAGTGAGGAATATTTTTTATGAGAGTGAAGTTGTAAAATTCATGCTTTGTGAATGGGAGTTTTGTATTGGTGGGAGCAACTTCCCTGTTTGCTTTGATTAAAAGTGACACAACCAAGTTTAAAAGTCTGAGAATGATTTTAAGGATGTTTTCTGTGCAGATGAGTAGTTTTATAATAAGTCTTTCACGCACCTTTAGCAGCAGAGATGTTACTGAAGCGGATCTGGGCCGGCTTGTCTCGGTCCACATACGCCCCTCCTTTGTTTCTGCTCATGTTTGCCGCCCTCGGTGCTGCCTTCGCTTCGGGCATCGTTTCTTTAGAATCGGTGGAAAATGTGAAGATGAGTCTTCAGAACGGAACCGGATCGTTCCGGGGCCCGAGCAGCTCGGTTCGGGTTCGGATGGACTCAGATTGTGGTCTCTCCACCCGGTGCCGGTGAGAAGCTTCGAGAGCCGCAGAGAGAAGAAGGACCCGGCTGTCAAACTGCGCGAGACTTGGTGATGACGTAACCAGACAGAAGGAGTGGATCACCGATTCCAGAACAATCTCTTTCTACTATGTTTTCAACTCTTTGAACTGTTGGGAAAAAAAACAAAATTTGGGCCACATTTCACTATTTTTGTCATTTTTTTCGCCTTTTTTTCTACTTTCTGAATAAAATTTTTTTTTTAAAAATGGCCAATTTTTTTTTTTTTTTTGCTTTTTGTGCATTTTAATCACATGTCACTCTTTTTGGCCACTTTTATTTGATATCTTTTTACAATTTGACAGGTTCACTCCCAATTGTTGTTGTTTTTGCCCATTTTTTGCCACTTTAGGACCATTCTTTGAAACAAACTGACTATTTTCCAAGTTTAATCCCAATTTTTTGTCAAATATGTTGACTTTGAACTGTTGAAAAAAAGAAACTAATCAAGATTTGGGCCACATTTCACTATTTTTGTCCAATTTTTCACCTTTTTTTCTACTTTCTGAATTTAAAAAAATAAATTTAAAAAAAAAAATTGGCCAATTTCTTTTTGCTTTTTGTGCATTTTAATCACTTGTCACTCTTTTTGGCCACTTTTATTTGATATCTTTTTATTATTTGACAGGTTCACTCCCAATTTTTGTTGTTTTTGCCCATTTTTTGCCACTTTTGGACCAATCTTTGCACAAACCGAAAATTTTCCCAGTTTAATCCCAATTTTTTTGACAAATATGTTGACTTTGGCAAAAACAAACAAACAATAAAAAAGATTTTGGCTACCCTTCACTATTTTTGTCATTTTTTTTTTTTGCTTTTTGTGCATTCTAATAACTCGACACTCTTTTTTGGCCACTTTTATTTGCTATCTTTTTACTATTTGACAGGTTCACTCCCAATATTCTTACCAATTTTTGTTGTTTTTGCCCATTTTTTGGCACTTTTGGACCATTCTTTGCAAAAAACTGACTATTTTCCAAGTTTAATCTCAACTGACTTTGAACTGTTGAAAAAAAAACCAAACAAGATTTGGGTAGAGGTGGAAAGTACTTAAGTACAAGTACTCTGTTCCTTTACTGAAGTAGATTTTTCAGGTATCTGTACTCAATTTAAGTCTTTGTATTTTTGATAATTTCTTGCTTTCACTCCCTTCATTTGAACACAAATATCTGAACTTTCTACTCCTTACTCCTTTTTTTAACTTTTACTTAGGTAAAGTAGGTGAATTTGTACTTTTACTTTTCTCAGCTTTTTTTACACAAGTACTTGTACTTCTACTTAAGTACAGAAATTATGTACTTTTTTCCACCTCTGGATTTGGGCCACATTTCACTATTTTTGTCAATTTTTTCACCTTCTTTTCAACTTTCTGAATTTAAAAAAATTAATTAATTTAAAAAATTGGCCAATTTCTTCTTGCTTTTTGTGCATTTTAGTCACTTTTCACTCTTTTATGGCCACTTTTTATTCCTTATCTTCTCACTATTTGACAGGTTCACTCCCATTTTACTTGTTTTTGCCAATTTTTGACACTTTTCACTCTTTTTGTCACTTTTTTGATCATTTTATGCTACTTTCTGGATTTTTCAGTTTCCTCTGGATTTTTATTGCTAATATTTGTTGCTTTTTGGTCATTTTAGTCACTTGTCACTCTGTTTTGCCACTTTTGGGCCATTTTTTTGCAACAAACTGACTATTTCCCCAGTTTAATCCCAACTTTCTTGCCATTTTTTTTTCTTACTTTTGCCATTTCACAACTTCTTTTCGCCATTTTCGTCATTTTTTTCTCCCTATTTTGCAACTTTCTGGATTTTCTTTGAAGTTTCATCCAAAAATTTTCACACTATTGTTAGTTTGTGTCTGTTTTAGTCACTTTCACTCTTTTTTTGCCACTTATGGACCAACTTTTTATATCTTCTCATTGTTTTCCAGGTTCACTCCCAATTTTCCTACCAATATTTGTTGTATTTGCCTATTTTTTGCCATTTTTGGCAACACACTGACAATTTTCCAATTTTTGATAATAATTCCAACTTTCTTGCCATTTTCCAGAACAAGCTTTTTCTGCTTTATCCTCTACTCGTGAGCTCATATTGAATAAATTAATACCATAACTCAGAAACAGATGGTGAATGAAGCGGATCATGTTCGATTACTTTAGTCTGTTGTGGCTGAAACAGTAGTGTAGCTGATTCCTCGAACATGCTCGTTTTTCTGTTTTCTCTCCTGAAAATCTTCGTGAATTGATCATCTCTGTGTCCGGTAGGTTTATAAAAGTATCATCATCAGATTATTATAATGTTTTTGTTTCACTGTGGCTTCACACAGGCTCAGAGTTAGCTCAGTTAGCTTAGCAAACAGCCACAGAAAGAAAACAGAAACATTCTAGAATTCTGTTAAAAATCAAAAAACTCAAGTCTAGATTAATATATATCTGTATTCATGTCTGTTCTGTAGCTGTTTAGTCACATTTCTCTGTCATTATGCCTCACCAAAGACATAAAATCATCAAAAAAATTAGTATGAAATCATCCAAGTGCTAAAAACACTTTATGTAACATTCTAGAATTTTGGGGAACATTCAAAAATTCTTGTAAAATCTTTGATATAAGAATCACTCTAGATTTTTTGTAACATTCAAGAATCCTGGAAACACTCTACAGCAGCGATTCCCAACCTGTGGCCCGCGGACCCCCGGCGGGCCGCGAAAGTATTGCGAATGGGCCGCCAAATCCCCCCAAAAAGTCTGGTCCAAGTGAAGTGTAAATACAAGATACAAATAAACAGAATAATGATAAGAATGTTAAAACTCAGCCATGTTTAAAGGAAATTAACAATGTTCAGATATTCATATATACAAAATAGTCCTTTAAGAAGGTGTGTTACAGCCAAATAGGTAACATGACCTGAAACTTAACAATGAATTGTAACAAGTTGTTACATTTTGGGGGAAAAGTTATGATGTTTTGGGCTCAGCATCTGTGATATTATTGAAAAGTTATTACATTTTGGGTTTATTACATTTTTTTAATCACATTTTGGGTTGCTGTTACATTTCAGGTCATTGTTACGAATAACAAGGCATTTTATATAAACAAAGTAATAGTTTTATTACCATGTTATCGACTTAATTCTTGTTATTGTTTTTATGTGACTGACTGTATGGCTGACTATGAAACATGTGCTGCTGTTTTGGCCAGGACTCCCTTGAAAAAGAGATTTTTTTTTTTCTATCTCAATGGGAAAACTCCTGGTAAAATAAAGGTTTAATAAAAAAATTAAAATATCCTCCGTTCTTATTGGGTCAGAGGTGGGCCCCAACATTTTTGAGACTTAAAAGTGGGCCCTGACTTGGAAAAGGTTGGGAATCACTGATCTAGAGTTCTGTCAAAACTCCAGAGTTCTAGCAACATTCTTGAATTGTGGGAGCGTTCTAGATTTTTGGCAAGATTCCGAAATATTGACAAACTTCTCCATTTTTTTTCCACATTCTAGAATTTTGGGGAACATTCAAGGAGTCTTGTAACATCTTTGACGTAAAAATCACTCTAGAACTTTTTTGTAACATTCGAGAATCCTGGAAACATTCTAGAATTCTGGCGACGAGAATTCTAGAATAGTTAGGTGACATTTAAGATTTCTGATGACCTTCTAGAATTCTGTTAAACTATTGCGTGAATCATGGTAAAATTCTAGATTTTTTTTTTTAAGTCACGTTCCTGAATCATGGTAACAATCCAGAATTCTTGAAACATTTTAGAAGAGTGAAAACCTTCGAAAAAAAATTGCTGACGTTCCAAAATCCTTGTAGAATTATTACAGCTTTTTTTTTTTTTTTTTTTAACAATGTGTTATATTCCAGAATTTTGTTGCTATTGCAGAACCTTTGTAAAATTCTAGAATTTTCTGTTATTTTCTTGAATCCTCGCAACATCGCAGGGTTCTTGAAACTTTGTAGAGGTGTGAAAACATTCTAAAATTTGGTGACATTCCAAATTCCTTGTCATGTTATTAGATTTTTTTTTTTTTGAAACATTCAGTACAATTCTAGAATTCTTGTCACATCTAAGAACATCAGAAGCGCTCTTGATTTTTGCAAAATCCTTGATATTCGATATCATTTTGGAATTTTGGTAACGTTCTACAATCCAATCAACAGTCTGGAATTGTGGTAACATTCTAGAATTCTGTCAAAATTCTAACAACTTTCTGGAAATCTGGAAACATTTCAGAATTGTGAGAAGAGGCTACACTTTTTTTTTTTGATAGCTTTCCAAAATCTTTGCAATTTTTGCGACATCCTAGAATTTCAGCAACATTCTAGAATTGTTGTAACGTCTTGAAAGGACCCTAAAGTTTTGTAAGATCCAGGTAATTTTATGTCACGGTAGAACTTTGATAACATGTTTCAAATTGTGGTAACGTTCTAGAACCCGAGAAACATTCCAGAATTCTGGAGACATTCTACAACGTTTTGAGTTATTCTAGAAATCTGGCAGCATTCCTGAATATCGGTACAATTCTAGAACCTTAAGTGACATCCACAAATTTTCATCACATTCGAGAAGTCTGGAAAACATGCGAAAGTTCTGTTAAAATTCTAGAAATTTAGCAACTTTCTGTAATTCTAGAAACATTTCAAACTGTGGAAACGCTCTAAATTTTCTGCAACATTACAAAATCCTTGTAGACTTCCGAATCTTTTTTTTGGTAACAGCTTAGTTTTTGGGGACTTTTCTTGAATTCTTGTAACATCCTCAAATTAAAAAAAAAAAAAAAAGATCCTAGAAATTTGATATCACGGTTAAACTTTTGATAACATTTTAGAATTTTGATGCCATTCTAGAATCCGATAAATTTTCAGGATTCTGTTGACATTCTTCAACGCTTGTATCATTCCTGAAATGTAGGAGCATATGTGAATTTTGGTGCAATTCTAGAACTTTGGTGACTTCTACAAATTTTTGTTAATAATTGTTGATAATTAATTGTTGATACAATTGTGAATATGAGAACAATTTCAGACGTTTGGTAGCATCGACAATTTTTCTGGAAACTTGGAAACGTTCTGGAACTCTGTGACGATTCTAGAATTCCAGCGACATTCTGGAATCCTTCACTCATTTTGAATTTGTTGCCTGCATCAGGTTCCCTAAAAAGCTCCGCCCCCCTTTCTGCAGTTTGAGTCATGCTGCCGCTGAAGGAGAAAGACAAACCCATCATCCAGAAGCTTCTGTCGGCCGACTGCTGCGCTCGCTGCATCCTCAGGTTCTGCTGTGTGAGCGTCCAGGCCGCGTACAGACGACCCCACCAGGTGAGTGTGTGTGTGTGTGTGTGGGTGTGTGTTAATGTGTGTGTTTCATCTATTCTCTCTGACTCTGATTTCCTGTTTCATTTCCCGTCTGTTTCAGGAAACGCTCCGGGAACTCAAAGCCTTCATCACAGACAACGGGAAACCAAAAGATTCGACCGAGTCCAAGGAAGAGAACAACAAATCCCATGATGCAGCAGAGCCAGAGCTTCCTGAAGACCCTCCCAGTAAAAGAGTTAAACTGGAGCCCAGCGAGGCAGCAGCCGGAGGAGGGAAGGATGGAGAGATGAGAGTGTGTGTGGTGTGTTTGGGGATCCTGCAGGAGCTCTGTGGGGGGGCGCAGGCTGTGAAGGTGAGTTTACTGTGGATCAGTCTCTGCAGGGTGAGACAGGTCTAGGTGAGACAAACCAGGTGACCTTTGATGTTGTTTGTGTTCACAGATCGCCGAGGCGGTGAAGGCAGAAAAGTACGAGTTCGACTCCCTGGTTCTGTCCGTGTCTCTGCCTGCTCAGCTCTGTGTCCGAGAGGTCAGTCTGAGCAAACAGTTTCTGTCAAACACTATAGATCAGTGGTTCCCAACCTTTTTCAATTCAGGGCCCACTTTTGAGTCTCAAAAATTTTTCACAGCCCACCTCTGACCATATAATTATGGGGGCTGTATAGCGCCTTGTTAGCGCTTGATTT
Organism: Thalassoma bifasciatum; assembly: GCA_008086565.1. NCBI lineage: Eukaryota > Metazoa > Chordata > Actinopteri > Labriformes > Labridae > Thalassoma > Thalassoma bifasciatum. The sequence continues at coordinate 217,047 of RPOG01000240.1, read as the reverse complement.
GTAACAAAGACCCAAAATGTAATAAAACCTGAAATGTGATAACTGGTCAATGATGTAACAGATGCTGAGCCCAGAAGGTGATAGTCAATTTCCCACGATATAACAACTTGTTAAATGTTGGGTCAGTGATTATAGTCTTGGGATATACAACATTTGTTTAATCAAATTTCAGGGTTTTGTTAAATTTGGGGTCATGTTACATGTTGGGCTTTAACTTGCCCTCTTCAAGGACTTTTCTTATATACAAACATTCGAACATGTTGAATATCCTTACAAATGTAACCAAGTTTTAATATTTAAACATTATTCTGTACACTTGTATCTTTATATAATTACCCTTCATTAAAATTCAGACTATTTTGAAAATGATTTGGCGGCCCACTTGCAATATCTCCGCGGCCCACCAGGGGGCCACGGACCACAGGTTGGGAATCACTGCTATAGATTATTCTTCCTCTTTATTCATGTTTTCATCATTTTTCACCCACCGACACCTTCACGTCTGTTCTGCAGCTGTTTAATGACATCACTCTGTCATTCTGCCTCCGCCAAGATACAAAATCATCAAAAAACTAGTATCAAATCATAAACGGATGAGTTTAGACCCTTAGGTGCTGAAAACACTTTTCCTAACATTCTAGAATTCTGGTTGCGAGAATTCTAGAATACTAAGATTTATAGAATTTTATCAGAATTAAGCTCACTGTATACACCAATCCAGAATGCTGGTGACATTCATGAATTTTGGTTACTTTCTATAATTCTGTTGCTTTTACAGAACAGTAGTAAAATTCTGGACTTCTGGTTACATCTTGAAATTTAAGGGGCATCCTAAGATTCTGTTAGATTCTAGAAGTTTGATATCACTCCAGAACTTTGATAACACTGCAGAATTTTGGAACCATTCTGGGGACCATCTGTAATGTTTGCATCGTCACATTTTATTAATTCTAGTAACATTCCCAAAATTAAGTAAAATTCTAGAACTTTGGTGACGTCTTCAATTTTTTTTTTCGTAACATTCAAGAACCCCGGAAAAATCCTGGAAACGTTCTAGAATTCTGTCAAAACTCCAGAGTTCTAGCAACCTTCTTGAATTCCAGAAGCATTCTAGATTTCTGGTAACGTTTCAAAATCTTAGTTGTAAACTTCTCAATTTTTCTCACATTCTAGAATTTTGGGGAACATTCAAGAATCCTTGTAACATCTTTGATTTAAGAATCACTCTAGATTTTTTTGTAACATTCAAGAGTCTCTTCTGTAACATTCAAGAATCATCCTGGAAACCTTCTAGAATTCTGTCAAAACTCCTGAGTTTAAGCAACCTTCTTGAATTCCAGAAGCATTCTAGATAGTAGAGTAACGTTTCAAAATCGTAGTTGTAAACTTCTCAATTTTTCTCACATTCTAGAATTTTGGGGAACATTCAAGAATTCTTGTCACATCTTTGATTTAAGAATCACTCTAGATTTTTTGTAACATTCAAGAGTTTCTCTAACATTCAAGAATCATCCTGGAAACATTCTAGAATTCTGTCAAAACTCCAGAGTTCTAGCAACATTTTTTTAAATTCTGGAAGCATTCTAGATTTTTGGTCACGTTCCAAAATCTTGATAAACTTCTCAATTTTTTTCACGTTCTAGAATTTTGGGGAACATTCAAGAATTCTTGTAACATCTTTGATTTAAGAATCACTCTAGATTTTTTGTAACATTCAAGAATCCTGGAAACATTCTAGAATTCTGTCAAAACTCCAGAGTTTTAGCAACCTTCTTGAATTCCAGAATCATTTCAGATTTTCTGGTAACGTTTCAAAATCTTAGTTTTAAGCTTCTCAATTTTTCTCACATTCTAGAATTTTGGGGAACATTCAAGGATTCTTGTAACATCTTTAATTTAAGAATCACTCCAGATTTTTTGTAACGTTCAAGAATCCTGGAAACATTCTAGAATTCTGTCAAAACTCCAGAGTTTTAGCAACATTCTTGAATTCTGGAAGCGTTCTAGATTTTTGGTAACGTTCCAAAATCTTGATACACTTCTCAATTTTTCTCACATTCTAGAATTTTGGGGAACATTCATGGATTCTTGTAACATCTTTGATTTAAGAATCACTCTAGATTTTTGTAACATTCGAGAATCTCTGTAACATTCAAGAATCCTGGAAATATTCTAGAATTCTGTCAAAATTCCAGAGTTTTAGCAACATTCTTGAATTCCAGAAGCATTCTAGATTTCTGGTAGCGTTTGAAAATCTTAGTTGTAAACTTCTCCATTTTTCTCACATTCTAGAATTTTGGGGCACACTCAAGAATTCTTGTAACATCTTTGATTTAAGAATCACTCTAGATTTTTTGTAACATTCGAGAATCTCTGTAACATTCAAGAATCCTGGAAACAGTCTAGAATTCTGTCAAAACTCCAGAGTTCTAGCAACATTTTTTTAAATTCTGGAAGCGTTCTAGAATTTTGGTAACGTTCCAAAATCTTGATAAACCTCTCAATTTTTTTCACAATGTTGGTATGATTCTAGAAATCTGGTCACATTCCTGAATTCTAGCATCATTCATGAAAGCTGGTAAAAATTTTTAGAAGGTCGTAAATTTTGTAACATGTAAGAGCCCTGGAAACATTCTATAGAATTCTTGAATTCTGGAAACACGTTGGAATTGCTGACGTTCCAAAATCCTTGAAGAATTATTACAGCTTTTTTTTTTTTTTTTTTTTTAACAATGTGTTATATTGCAGAACATTCTTCTGAACTTTTTCTTACATTCTAAAATCTCTGTAAACTTCTGAAATTTTTGCAACATCCTAGAATTTTGATACCACTCAAGAATTCCAGTGACATTCTAGATTCTAAAAAAAGGAAAACTTTCTAGAGCTCTGGAAACATTTGAGTCGTTTTGTGTTGTATCTTTTGATATCGAAGTATCTAACTGTTTATGTTTTGTGTCATGTCGTCTTGTATCGTTTTGGTTTTTGTAATTTTTTTAACAGATTTTTGTTTTTCTAAATCCCGCAGCATTCCTGTTGGCTTCACGTCAAGAAAGAACTGAGGTTGGACATTTTCTTTTATATTCACCTTTCGAACATCGCAGCGTGGCGTCCATCGTTGGCGTTGAATCGTTGGCGTTGAATCGTTGGTTTTCTTTCGCCCTTTTCGCTCAGAGAGAAGAGCGTGGCTGTCGACAAAGATGACATCATCCAGGTGAAGGAAGCCTTTAAGTGGGTCTTACAGGGTCTGGTTTCTAAGGAGCTGGGGGGCGTCGCCGTGGTTACCAGGGTAGGTTTTGCCGCCAAATTAGAGGAATCGTCACATAGACGGGAGTGAACTTAAAGTCATGTGATGTTTTCAGAGCATGTTTGAGGTCGGCGTGGAGTTCACTCACCCTGAGACGGACGCAGACTGCCACTTCCTGTGAGTCCTCGATGAACTTTTGGAAATTAACGAACCAAAGATCAGAGTTTAAAGCTTTGATGTTTTCTGTCCCACAGAGCAACAACGTGTCCCGACTGTTTCAAACCCACCAAGAACAAACAGGTGAAGTTGACCGCAGTCACTTTAAATTAATAAATCAGAGCCAGAAAAAAATGACACATCTCATTTCTCTCTCTCTCTCTCTTTCTCTCTCTCTCTCTCTCTCTCTCTCTCTCTCTCTCTTCAGTCAGTGTTCACCAGGATGGCCGTGGTCAAAGCTCTGGAAAAGATATCTGACGCCAACTTCCTCAAGTAGGGCTGAATGATTTGCAAAACAAATCTCATTGTGAATATTATTTCCTATATTGCAATTTCAATTTTTTTCGTCCAATTATTTCTAGTTTTCCCATCTTCTCTGTTTTTAAACAAACACATTATTGAACATAAACAGTTGCATTAATTACAGCACAACAACAACAACAACCCACTACCACTACAACTGGGACTGATTTTTACACATTTAAAACACTTTTACCTTCTTATTTCACACTTTTAGAACATATTTAATACTTTCTCACTATTTTCCTGGTTCACTCCCATTTTTCTTGCCAATTTTCTTTTATACTTTTCACTCTTTTTGTCACTTTTGGACCATTTTTTGCAACAAACTGACTTTTTTTCCAAGTTTAATCCCAACTTTCTTACCAAATATGTCGGCTTTGGCAAAAAAAAAAAAAAAAAAATTAGGCCACTTTCACTATTTTTGTCACTTATTTCATCATTTTTGCTACTTTCTGAATTTTTTTTGAGATTACTCTAAAAACATTTGGCCAATTTTTGATGCTTTTTGTCCGTTTTAGTCCCTTTTCACTCATTTTGTCACTTTTTTCACCATTTTTGCTACTTTCTGAATTATGTAGAGTTTCCTCCAAATTTTGTCAAGCTAATATTAGTTTCTTTTCGGTCGTTTTAGTCACTTTTCACTCTTTTTTGCCACTTTTGGAACATTTTTTGAAACAAACTGACTATTTTCTGAATTTAATCCCAACTTTCTTAGAGAATAAATTGACTTTGAAAAGAATTGTTGGTCCGCTTTTCACTTTTGGACCATTTTTTGCTACTTTTTGGAGTATTTCTAGGTTTAATCCCATGTGAAATGCCTGTTTTTGTTCTTTTTTGTCACTTTTTTTCACCACTTTTCAATATTTTTTTTTCACTTTTTTCACCATTTTTGCTTCTTTCTGAATTATTTATAGAGTTTCCTCCAAATTTTGTCTAGCTAATATTTGTCGCTTTTTGGTCATTTAAGTCACTTTTCATTTTTTCACCACTTTTGGACCATTTTTTGAAACAGACTGACTATTTTCCAAGTTTAATCCCAACTTTCTGGACAAATATGTTGGCTTTGGCAAAAAATAAAAATAAAAAATTGGACCAATTTCACTATTTTTATCACTTATTTCACCGTTCTTGCTACTTTCTGAATTTTTTTTAAAGATTCTTTCAAAAAGTTGGCCAATTTTTGATGCTTTTTGTCCATTCTAGTCACTTTTCACTCTCTTTTTTGCACTTATGGACCATTTCTTTGATACATTTTCACTATTTTCTAGGTTCACTCCCAATTTTTTTGCTAACTTCTTTTGCTTTTTTGGGTCACTTTTCACTCTTTTTTTTTGCCACTGTTGGATCATTTTTTGGTTACTTTTTGAGTGTTTAAAGGTTTTATCCCCAATTTAACTGCCAGTTTTTGCTCTTTTTGGGCATTTTTTACCAATTTTCACTATTTTTTGTCACTTTTTACCATTTTTGCTACATTCAGAATTTTTTAGTTTCTTGCTAAATTTTTCTTGCTAACTTGTTTTTTTTTTGTCCATTTAAGTCACTTTTCACTTTTTTCACCACTCTTGGACCATTTTTTGCAACAAACTGACTATTTTCCAAGTTTGAGCCCAACTTTCTGGACAAATATGTTGGCTTTGGTAAAAAAACAAATTGGGCCACTTTCACTATTTTTTTCACTTTTTTGCTACTTTCTGAATTTTTAAAAGATTTTTTAAAAAACTTTGGCCAATTTTTGTTGCTTTTTGTCCATTCTAGTCACTTTTCACTCTCTTTTTTGCACTTATGGACCATTTCTTTCATACATTTTCACTATTTTCTAGGTTCACTCCCAATTTTTTTGCTAACTTCTTTTGCTTTTTGGACATTTTAGTCACTTTGTGCTTTTTTTTGCGACTGTTGGATCATTTTTTTTGCACCTTTTTGAGTGTTTTATCCCCAATTTAACTGCCAGTATTTGCTCTTTTTGGGCATTTTCTACCAATTTTTCCTTTTCTTTTTTGGTCGTTTTTTCACAATTTTTGCTACATTCAGAATTTTTTCAAGTTCTCTCCAAAATTTCCTAGCTAATTTTTGTTGCTTTTTGTCCTTTCCGGTCGTTTTTCACTTTTTTTTTGCCACTTATGGACCAAGTTTTTATATCTTCTCACAGTTTTCCAATGTTTACTCCTAATTTTCTTTCTAATAATTGTTGCTTTTTGGTCATTTTAGTCACTTTTCATTTTTTTTTGGCCACTTTTGGAACATTTTTTTGCAACAAACTGACTATTTTCCAAGTTTGAGCCCAACTTTCTGGACGAATATGTTGGCTTTGGCAAAAAAAAAAAAATTGGGCCACTTTCACTATTTTTGTCACTTTTTTCACCTTTTTTGCTACTTTCTGAATTTTTCAAAGTTCTCTCCAAAATTTTCTAGCTAATTTTTGTTGCTTTTTGTCCATTTCAGTCACTTTTCTTTATTTTTTTTGCCACTTTTTTGAGTATTTGGCCATTTTTATCACCTCAAACTCAGTTTTATTGCTACCCTTTGCTGCTTTTGCCTCTTTTCTCCACTTATATTGTTTCTTTTGTAAAGGTATTTTTTAACACTTTGTCTCTTTGGTTGACATCTGCTGCAAAAACTGTAGCTGATATTTTGACACATTTCCGGTTAAAGAAATATTTCACTGTCTGCGATGAGAATATTGCAACAGGATCTTATCCATTAATTGTCCAGCCTTGTTCTGAAGTGAGCGTCATGTTGATTGCCTGTCTCTTTAAGAAACAGCCTCCTCCTCTTTCTGATTGGTTGATCTCTGGTCGTTGCAGACACTCCCCTTCTCCTCCGGCTCGGTCGAGCAGCAGCTGCAGTTCTCAGGACGTCCAGTGTCTGCACGTCTCTGTCTTCGTGGCAGGTATTCAGAGACGACCTTTCACTCTTCCCGTGGTCGTTTTTTTTCCCCGTCCTGACGTTTTTCCGTTGTTCAGGGAGGTACAACAAGTTCTGCCGCAGTTTGCCTCAGACGCCGTGGCTCATCGACGGAGAGAGGAGGATGGAGTCGTCGGTGGAGGAGCTGATCTCTGCGCCCATCCTGGCGTCTTTCAGAGCAGACGGTGAGAAAACCTTTGATTAAAGAGAAGAATCAACTTCTTTGAGCTGGGTTTGAAGATTTCCTTTACGGTTTGGTGTCAGGGTTTAACTTCTCTTCGTCTGGTCGAGAGGACGTGGACGTTCGGACTCTGGGGAACGGTGAGACGTCTGCTTTCACCTGTTTTTAAACCTGCCTCTGTATTTTAATCCTCTAAAGAACAATATTTCTGTTTTCTTGTTGTTTCTTGTCGTGTCGTTTGGATTTGCAGGTCGTCCGTTTGCGATGGAGCTGCTGAATCCTCACAGATCCAGACTCAGCAAAGTGGAGATGAAGCAGCTTCAGGAGGTCGGATTTGGGTTTTCTTCACACTTTGTGCATCTTTAAAAAATCTGAATGTAGAGATTGTGGGACAGTGGTGTGTGCAGACGTTTTGAAGGGCAGGGGCAAAAGAAGCCTGGGCCCCCAAGAAGGCACTTTGGGTTGTGTTTTGGCTCCCAGTAGTTCAGTTTATCATGTTTTTACCAGTTAAAGAGGCAGATCAGTGTTGTTCACCAACCAGGAGGGCACTGTAATACATGTTTTTACTCCTAAGAAGGCACTTTAACACTTTTGGGGTAAATTCCAATTCCTGTCTTAACCATGTTAAGGTTGAGGGTTAAGTTTGAGGCTGTATCTCCCTCAATACTGAGATTTTCCGACACCACCCTTGGGACTAAGGGACATCCAGAATGCAGCAGATACGCTAATTTCAGCTCTGAAAATGGCTTCTTTTTCGTTCATTTGTACGTGACTTCCAGTGCTTGGATGGATTTAAGGAGGGAACTTAAAAGTTACCCTGGCTACCAGAACGTCATTTTCCTAAATGATCAGTGTTTTTACCAGCTACATAAGAACCATAATAAAATCTCTCAAAATATCTCAGTTTGTATAAAATTTGAACAAATATTTTCACCTGTAGGCCGCCATTGTTGTTTACGCCACAATAACGTCTGGGTAGTGACGTCATATGGTTGCACCGGGCTGGATCTCATACAGGACCATATAAGTCCTGGAGCGGACTTCAGTGGTTTCCAGAGGAAGTTTTGTGGGTTTGTGTTGGAAAATAGTCGGCACAGCATTTGGCTTTAGTCTCCGTTTATAATGACCCACACCTTTGTTTACGCCCACAAGCCATTTCCCACAACTTCCTTCTTTTCTTGTCTTTTGGGAAGCTGTGCAGACTAACATCAGTCTCCTTGTTTCCTTTGGACTGAAAAGTGCAGTGACTTAAATCTCATAATTTTGACTTTTAATCTCAAATTATTGACTTGTATCCCAAATTGGGCTCTTAATCTCATAATTCTGACTTTTCCCATGATTTTGACGTTTTTATCCCCCAAAAAATCTGCATTTTGTCTCTGAATTTCAACTTTTTCATCTTAAATTATTAACATTTATCTCATATTATAAACTTTTTTATCCTAAATTATTGACCACTTATCTTATAATTTTGACCTTCTTTTTTTATCTCCATTTTTTGACTTTTAACTCAAAATTTTGACTTTTTATCTTACAATTTTGTCTTTTTTCCCCCCAAAACTTGACATTTTGTCTCAGAATTTCAACTTTGATATCTCAGGTTTCACCTTTCACCCAAAAGCAGCCACATGTGGCATTATTATGTTTTTTTCCCTCCTCAAACCTCGTGACTTACGGCGACTAGTAGTGAGGAAACGGCCAAATCCAGATGCTCGGCACCAAGCAACCAATCTACATCATCAACCCAGAATGCATTGCGNAAAACTTGACATTTTGTCTCAGAATTTCAACTTTGATATCTCAGGTTTCACCTTTCACCCAAAAGCAGCCACATGTGGCATTATTATGTTTTTTTCCCTCCTCAAACCTCGTGACTTACGGCGACTAGTAGTGAGGAAACGGCCAAATCCAGATGCTCGGCACCAAGCAACCAATCTACATCATCAACCCAGAATGCATTGCGTCAGTAAAACAATGGCTGCGCCCGAAGGATAGAAACTGTGTTTTAAACTGTATTTTTTTAAAAGAAAAACCAATTTGTTATGTCTTTTAACAACAAATTCTAGTTTGAGACAAACATTCAAGCATATTCATGCCTGTTAGTCCTCACAGTCGGGTTTCCCTTTAAGCAAGTGTTTCTCAACAATTGGGCAACAAGGGGTTTGCCCCCCCTTGCCCCCCTCTGTGCACACCACTGTTGTAAGACTTTAAAAACGCAGACTGATTCGTTTTTCTTGATTTAGACCATCAACACATCGTCAGACAAAATTAAAGTGAGGGATCTTCAGATCGTGACCAGGTAAGAGAACAGGAAACCGTCAGAGCTTCACCTCCCAGTCGAGATCGAATCGTAAAAATCTGTTTTTAATGTGTCAAACTTCAGAGAGGCCATGAGCCGCATGAAGGAGGGAGAGGAGGAGAAAACCAAGTCTTACACGGCGCTAATCTGGACCCAGAATCCCATCGAGAGAGAGGACATCACCTTCATCGACGACATCAAGGTGAGTAAAAGTAGAGTTGGTCAGTTTCAGGCGTCAAAAGTGAAACATTAATCTGATGTTTCTCGTTTTTTAACAGGATCTGACGCTGGATCAGAAAACTCCTCTGAGGGTTTTACACCGGCGAGCTCTGGCCGTGCGTCAGAGAGTCATCCACAGCATGAACACGCGTTACCTGGACTCTCATCACTTCTACCTGGGGCTAAAGACGCAGGCGGGGACGTATCCTCACGTCTGAGCTGTGTTTTCACTCACATGTGACGTCTATGAAGGAGTTAAACTGCTGTTAAAACGAAGGAAAAGCCTTTTAAATTATCATCAAGGGCAAACAGAATGTTCCTGTCCCTTTAAGAGGGCAGGATTCCGCAAGCTCGGCCAATCAGAGAAGAGTGGGGGCTTGAAGTGGAGGGAAAAATAAAATTCAATCCCATGTTTTGTCAGTCATGTTCGTACACTGACGCCAAAACTTTCTTTATCGATTTCTTGAGCAAGTTTTAATTTTCTGCTTTTTGTTTCCGCATCCGTTCAGGTCGTTCCGAGGGTTTTTTGACCATCAGAGACACCGTAGACGAATTACAGCGTCATATTATCCTGTAATTTTGGCGTTTGTTTAGATAACGTGTGTGTGTGTGAGCGTAACTCAAACGTACGACCACAAACATCCTAATTACGCAGCTCCCTCACCAGCACATATAGACAAATTTAAATGAATATAAGTTGATTAATAAATCATTTTCACCAGCAGGTGGAGCTTTTCTTGCTCTTGTCTTCTTACAGACCAAAGATTAAAGTCTCTAGTTTCTGAAAATGTCACGTTTTTATATGTTACTAAAGCCCACATCAGGATAAATGCAGCTGAAACAGTTTTTTTTCTCCTCTTTATTTTTTATAACCATTTTTGAAAATCAATAACTTCAAGATGCTTCATACCAGACATAAGATATTTACTGGCCAGCTTCAACACCTTCTCATCTACATCTGTATGAAATTTGAGCTCTCTAGGTAAAACTTTGTTGGAGTTGTAGAGTTTTTAAGTCTCAGGTGAGCAAACACCAAACAGAGTGGGACTCACTGTCCGAGCTCTCGTGACCGAAGACTCCGTGCAAACAAAACCAGCTTCATCAGCGCTCAGTGTCCACTTTTTAGTGAAGCTGTAATCTTTAACCTACAGTTTTATAATATTTGTATAGGAGGCGACAGGTCAGGATGTTTTTCTTTAGACGAAGTGACAACAAAGGTTTTAAGAACGAAGATATGAAATTAGAAATAAACGTAATGACTGTGCAGTAAAGTTCCTTAACGTCAGCCAACAGTTACATCAAAGAGTTCGTCCACGGAGACTTCGGACGGACGAAGCCGAACTTGTGTCAGCTGCTGAAGAGCGACACGGACATTCTGGAGCTGGACGTGGAGGTTGGTTTTTGTTGGGATGAAGGATTTATATTGGTGCATATCGGTATCAGACGACATTGGCTTTAAAATGGGTCAATGACAAAAAGAGGGTCTAAAAACGTATTTTTAAAAAGTTCCTTGAAAATGGATAAAAACATATTTCTGAGAGAAGAATTATGTTTTCTAACAGATTTCAGTACTTGACCAACATTTCAAAGATTTTAGGTTCATTATTTTTTTGTATTTTTAATTTGAGCACCCAAAAATGTCAGGTGGTGCAACCAAATATATGAAAATATATTTATATGTTCCTGTTATTTTTTCTGTGTGAAATTATTGGCAAGTATCTCTCAAGTGTCTGTAGTGACTCATACATTTTCATTTTGTGTGTTTCATTTCTTTTATTTGTGAATAAGATAAATAATTTGATGTTAAAATAACATTTCACATTATTACATTGGTTGTACCACCTGACATGGAAATTGTTCCAGTCACCAATGAAGTNAACAACAAAAATGTGAAACGGTCCCAGAGATAAAAGTGAAGTGACAGGAAAGAAACAGCGGTAAATCTGCTCACTTCATCATGAAAGAGCTGTTTACTTTTACCAAATTCATAAAAGCCCCTAAATCATTTATCACTTTTTATTTTACACTAACAGCCTACGTGGGTAATGAGGACGCAGTTTTTACACCAGCTGGAAAAATAAAAAGTCAGTTGGTTTCAGATTTATTTTCAATACACGATAACTTTTGGTGCAAGATTAAAAATCAAATATGGAGATTTTGCTGTAATAAACTTTTATACCTTTGCAAATTTGATAAATTCAGGACTCTAATCTCTAAATGAATTTGTTGTTTTTCTGCTTTTTAATGAATTAAAAATGTTCCTTGAACCACTAAAATAAAGAAAAAACCATAAAAATTCTCAAAAAAAAATTCCAACTTCCCTCACATGCTTAATTTCATTTATTTATTTTCCTTTGTATCTCATTGACATCTAATTTAACTTATTTACTTTTATTGCTCCTGTAACTTCTCCACTGATTGATGTGGTGAATTAATGACTGAAATGTACTCATGGATTTATTTATGATAAAATTAAACATTAGAAAAAAACCATCAGCTCCATTTCCTGAAACAGAAATCCAGAGTAGTATACGACTAAACAGGTCCAACAAAACAGTCAGACTACAGACTACATGTGGAAGTAGGAGGTAGTAGGCGGTTTGGAAAACAGCCTAGGTTTAGCCCAACTTTCTGGACAAATATGTTGGCTTTGGCAAAAAAAACAAATGGGGCCACTTTCACTATTTTTCACCTTTATGCTACTTTCTGAATTTTTTTAAAAGATTCTTTCAAAAAAGTTGGCCATTTTCTTGATGCTTTTTGTCCATTCTTGTCACTTTTCACTCTCTTTTTTGCACTTATGGACCATTTCTTTGATACATTTTCACTATTTTCTAGGTTCACTCCCAATTTTTTTATGCTAACTTCTGTTGCTTTTTGGCCATTTTAGTCACTTTGTGCTTTTTTTGCGACTGTTGGATCATTTTTTTGCTACTTTTGAGTGTTTCAAGGTTTTATCCCCAATTTAACTGCCAGTTTTCGCTCTTTTTTTGGCATTTTTTTTACCAATTTTTGCTACATTCTGAATTTTTTAAAGTTCTCTCCAAAATTTCCTCGATAATTTTTGTTGTTTTCTGTAAATTTTTGTCACTTTTTACTCTTTTTTTTGCCACTTTTGGACCATTTATTTGATGCCTTCTCATTATTTCTCAGGTTCACTCCCAATTTTTCTTGCTTACTTCTGTTGTTTTTAGTCACTTTTTGCTTTTTTTTTTTGCCGCTGTTGGACCATTTTTTGCACCAAACTGACTTTTTTCCAAGTTTAATCCCAACTTTCTTGCCAAAAATGTTGACTTGACAAAATGTTGGGTCACTTTTTACACCTTTTTTAAAATTTTTTGCTTCTTTCTGAATCTTTTAAAGATTTCTCCGAAAAAAAGTTGGCCAATTTTTGTTGCTTTTTTTCCCATTTTTGTCACTTTTCATTCTTTTTTTGCCGCTGTTGGACCATTTTTTGCACCAAACTGGCTTTTTTCAAAGTTTAATCCCAACTTTCTTGCCAAAAATGTTGACTTGACAAAATGTTGGGTCACTTTTTAAACCTTTTAATTTTTTTTTTGCTTCTTTCTGAATCTTTTAAAGATTTCTCAAAAAAAAGTTGGCTAATTTTTGTTGCTTTTTTGCCATTTTTGTCACTTTTCACTCTTTTTTTGGCACTTTTGGACCATTTATTTGATGCCTTCTCATTATTTTTCAGGTTCACTCCCAATATTTCTTGCATTCTTCTGTTGCTTTTTGTCCATATAAGTCACTTTTTGCTTTTTTTGCCACTGTTGGACCATTCTTTTGCTACTTTTTTGAATATTTCTAGGTTTGATCCTGATTTAAATTCCTGTTTATGTTTTTATGGCAATTGTTTTTTGACAGTATGTACTCTGAGTATGAGTATGTAACAGTACTGTACCCTCATTCCACTACAAAAGAAAGTCAAAGACCTCTGCAATTTGTGAAAAAAATGTCAGTATCCGTATCGGTTATTGACTAAATGGGTTGTAAAATATTGACATATCCGATATCAGCCAAAAATCCAATATCCCTAGTTTTAAGCTTTTAATGTGAAAAGATTGTTGGCAGTTGTGTGAGTTTTGAGAGGTTTGTGATATCATGTGCTGTTTTTGTCTCCTCTCTCAGTCTGTAGACGTGGACTGGCCTCCATCCATACCAGAATAAAGCTCCAGGTTTCATCATTGCACTCAGACTGAACTGGTTCTGGAGGAAACATGAAGTGTGTCCCCTTTAAGACGCCTGAGGTCATCATGTTGAGGTCATCAAAACAAGAAGAAAACGTGAAGTTATTTTTGTTACAAGACAAGTCCGTAAAAATCCTTTGAAATGGGGCAGGTTGTTCTGTTTGTGTCAAAATAAAAGCTCGGTTTGGATGTCGGTGCCATCAAGTGGACAGAACCTAATGTGCAGTTTGTTTTGTTGGTGACACAAGAGGAAAAATCACTCAAACTTGCTTGTCAAGTTTCTTGAAAGCAAGTACTGTCTTAAACATGAAACTTTTTTTTCTTTTTTACTCCATAAACAGATTTTTTTTACTTGTTACAAGCAATTCAAACGTCACTTTTGTCCTTTAATATCTTGAGATAAGACATTTTTCTAGACTTGTAGACAGTTGAGATTAAAAAAATCCTGCAAAATGGGGCAGGCTGTTCTGTTTGTTTCTGTATCTTATGGCTTTCAAAATAAAAGCTCAGTTTGGAACCTGAAGTTTTTTGTTCCATTGGCAATTTTTTTTCTTTTGACTTGTCACATGCAAACTAGACATCACCTTTTGTCTTTACATATCTTGGAATAAGACATTTTTCTGTTGACTGTAAAAAAAAAAATCCTGCAAAATAGGAGCAGGTTGTTCTGGTTGTTTCTGTATCTAATGGCTTTCAAAATAAAAGCTCAGTTTGGATGTCGGTGCCATCAAGTGGTCAGAACCTGCTGTGCAGTTTGTTTTGTTGGTGACAGAAGAGGAAAAAATCATTCAAACTTGCTTGTCAAGTTTCTTGAAAGCAAGTACTGTCTTAAACGAGAAACTTTTTTTTTTTTTTTTACTCCATTAGCAGATTTTTTTTTACTTGTTACAAGCAATTGAAACGTCACTTTTGTCCTGTAATATCTTGAGATAAGACATTTTTCTAGACTTGTAGACAGTTGAGATTAAAAAAATCCTGCAAAATAGGAGCAGGCTGTTCTGTTTGTTTCTGTATCTTATGGCTTTCAAAATAAAAGCTCAGTTTGGACCTGCTGTGAAGTTTTTTGTTCCATTGGCAATTTTTTTTCTTTTGACTTGTCACATGCAAACTAGACGTCATCTTTTGTCTTTACATATCTTGGAATAAGACATTTTTCTGTTGAATGTAAAAAAAAAATCCTGAAAAATAGGAGCAGGTTGTTCTGGTTGTTTCTGTATCTTATGGCTTTCAAAATAAAAGCTCAGTTTGGATGTTGGTGCCATCAAGTGGACAGAACCTGCTGTGCAGTTTGTTTTGTTAGTGACACAAGAGGAAAAAATCACTCAAACTTGCTTGTCAAGTTTCTTGAAAGCAAGTACTGTCTAAAACAAGAAACTTTTTTTTTTTTTTTTTTTTTAACTCCATTAGCAGATTTTTTTTTACTTGTTACAAGCAATTCAAACGTCACTTTTGTCCTTTAATATCTTGAGATAAGACATTTTTCTAGACTTGTAGACAGTTGAGATTAAAAAAATCCTGCAAAATGGGGCAGGCTGTTCTGTTTGTTTCTGTATCTTATGGCTTTCAAAATAAAAGCTCAGTTTGGATGTTGGTGCCACCAAGTGGACAGAACCTGCTGTGTGGTTTGTTTTATGGGTGACAAAAGAAAACACAGTAAATTCCAGACTTTTATTTTTAAAAAATGACCCAAATTTGTGTACTTAAACTGAGACACTATTTTTTTTTTTTTTTACTCCATTTGCAGATTTTTTATTTTTTTGTTTGACACAAATTAGACGTCACCTTTTGTCTTTAAATATCTTGAAATAAGACATTTTTCTGTTGAATGTAAAAAAAAAATCCTGCAAAATGCAGCAGGTTGCTCTGGTTGTTTCTGTATCTGATGGCTTTCAAAATAAAAGCTTTAGTTTGGATAACAGAAAATTCCAGACTTTATTTAAAAAAAAAAAAAAAACAACTCAATTTTTTGTCGATTTTCTTGAAATGAAAGTGTTGTTTGTTTTTTTTTTACTTCTTACAAGCAAGTCAGAGATCATTTTTTGTTTTGAAATATCTTGAAATGAGTAATTTTTCTGGACTGGGCAGTTAAATGTGGCTGATATCAAGAACGTGAAGACAGTTTTTACTGAAACTAAGATAAACAATTGTTAAAATTTTAGTTTTTGCAGCGTAAAATATGATCAAGTTCATCAACAATCGCTAACTGATGCAACAAATTTGGGAAAAATTATGAAGCGACTGAAACAAATAAAGAGTCCCGACAGCAGAAACCCTGAAATGTATTTCTTTTAATTTAATTCAAAATAAATACTACCACGGCAACGCAAGTCCACTACTGGGTTCTTGCCCTAATGTTTTGGTAAGAAAACAAACAAGCAAACGATCGAAACGAAACAAAACAAAAAAAAGAAAAGAATAAAAAGAGACTTCAGTTAATGCATCCATCATCATCATCATCATTTTCATCGTCATCATCATCATCATCATCCCTTAGCGACTTTTCAGAGGTGCCTTTTTTAACGACATACAAGGTAACACTGCCTAGAATGACAAACATAAATAAAACAGATACTATGGTACAAAAAATGAGGGGGGAAGGGAGGAGCAAAGGATGATGGGATTGGAATAACCTGATGGAAACAGCACTGCAAAAAAAAAAAAAAAAAAAGGAAAAAGAGAAAAAGTCCACCATGGTTCCATTTTTTTTTTTCCTTTTTTCGAGAGCGTGAAGGGAGACGAAGACGACAGTGCAGACTCCACGGTTACAGTCGTGTCCTCGCACGGAAAGTCAGGAGTCCGTCAGGAAACCATGGCATCCAGGAAAGAACGGCGGGGATGGCGGGGGGAAGGGGGCGGGGCTTGTTCTCTCCTCGGACGATAAGTCAGAGTATTGTCCCAAAGAGAAAAAAAAAAACTTCGTAAGGGTCCGGCTTTTTGACATTGTCTGTATTTTTCTTCCTTTATTTTCTATTTTTTTTAATGTTTTTTTTTTATGTTTTCTTGATGTATTTTTTCGGTCTTCAGCAAGCTCGAAGTACTGTCACAGAAACAGAAATGTTTTTATGTTTCGTTTGTGAAGATGCCACGAAAGATCGGAAAGAAAAGAGAAAAGGAAAAGAAACAAACAAAAAAAAAAAGGCATTGCATATTTACACCAAGAAGTTTTTTTTTTTGGGGGGGGGGGGCGACTTTTTGGGGCAGTCCTCACAGTCTTCTCTCATGAGTGTCTCACGGCTCAGTTTTCTCGTGATCTGTGACATGATTAGTGATTTATTGATACCCAGATTTCTCAACATGGTGTGTGTGTGTGTGAATAACTGTAAATCCCAATACTGACAGGATAGGCGGGGGCTGGACCCCCCCGTGTGGAAGCCTTGTTTCTGTCCGTGTCCATGTTTGATAAAGTTCTTCACTCTTGATTTATGGTCTAAAAACAGTCTTTATGTATCTGTGTGTGTGTGTGAAAATGAATGAAAGCTTGTGTTTCTGTGTGTGTGTGTGTGTGTGTGTGTGTGTGTGTAGTTCCTACACAGCTCAGACTTTTTTCTGGATATGTTACATCACGGTTTCATCACTTTTATCACAAAAAGTCTTCCAAACCTTTCTGGATGTGTTCAGAAACCCTCGAGAGCAGATTTCAATCCGGCAAATTTCTCCAAAAAGAAATAAAAGATGATTAATTTAAAAGTCTGTTTGGCGTGAGGTGTTGTTTTTCTTCAATGCCACTAGAGGGCACCAAAACCTGATTATTATTTATTTACTGATGCCTCAAATGTTCAACCTAGGATTGACTTTTTTTTCTGGAAAACAC
>RPOG01000240.1:187699-198917 GCA_008086565.1 Thalassoma bifasciatum | reverse complement strand
TTATTGATACCCAGATTTCTCAACATGGTGTGTGTGTGTGTGAATAACTGTAAATCCCAATACTGACAGGATAGGCGGGGGCTGGACCCCCCCGTGTGGAAGCCTTGTTTCTGTCCGTGTCCATGTTTGATAAAGTTCTTCACTCTTGATTTATGGTCTAAAAACAGTCTTTATGTATCTGTGTGTGTGTGTGAAAATGAATGAAAGCTTGTGTTTCTGACACACACACACACACACACACACACACACATCAAGGATGTGTCGAGTCTGAAAAAAGACCTATACAATGTAGTGCCAAAGTAGTGAAAATAGTGTTTTTCAGAAGGTTTGGAAAGACCTACACAAGTCTTTGGGAGCTCTCGTCTAAAGTTAGGCCGTTTAAAGAGGTTTTTCTTTATTTTCTACTAATTAAATTTTCTCTGTTTGGCGTGAGGTGTTGTTTTTCTTCAATGCCACTAGAGGGCACCAAAACCTGATTATTATTTATTTACTGATGCCTCAAATGTTCAACCTAGGATTGACTTTTTTTTCTGGAAAACACTCGTCATTATCACAGCTAACGTCAAAGATGTTTACTGAAACATTGAGTTCATAGGAGTAGAAAATTTGCGTGTACAAAGTGCGAAAACGCAGGCGTTTATTTGACGCATCGCACAGAAATCACCGTGGTAACCGTGTGATGATTGTTCCTGTGGTCACACTCCACAGAGAAGAGGAAAAGACGTGAAATTAATGTTGTAAACCGTGAAAACAAAGGCGGACTTCTTCTTCTACTCCAGTTTAGTGCTCTGGTAGACGTGTGTTTGCGATACAGCGCCCCCTGCAGTTTGGGAATGGAAGCTGAAAAACATCGTGCACCATGGGAAAAAAGCATAAAAGCCACACACGTTCTCTCGCAAAACCCAGACTCCTTCTCTCGCCTCTTTTATTATTGTTTCGTTTGATTCGGGGCGTTTCTGGGTGAACGTTGTTATGGGTGGTGACCAGCCAATCACAGCGCACCTAAGTAGCTTAGTGCGTTAATGATGGCGAGTAGGAGAAGCTAAGCCAAGTGGCCGTAACAGAGAAAGAATGATACAATATCTGCAGTTTATCTCATTTACCAGGTGGTGGCAGGGCTGTTTTTTACCGTCTACGCTGTGTTTACGAAGCTACGACTGTTAGCAATGCCATCAGCTACAGTCGGTGGCAATGAGCATGCGCAGCCACTGACGCCGAGTCACGGAGCAGGAGATAAGTTTGGACGCTGTGTGTAAACAAATAAACAAAACTTATTGAAAATTCCTACATACTTCACCTTTAGGGCGCGGTCACACTGGCCAACCGTGCCGTGCTTGGGCACACTTCAGGCGTAAATCACGACTCGATTGGCCAGTGTGACTGCAAGTAAACCATGCCTGGGCACGGCACGCTTTGAGAGCAGAGACTGGATAAAACATGGACCTAGTTTCTGTAACGTCGCCCGTCTGTGACTCTTGTAAACAGACGCTTCATAGTGACGTCAGCGGCCTGTTTCATGTTGTAGTAGTGTGACCGCTGGTTGTACCGTCCTGGGGGAAAGTAGCACTGCAGGGCGTGAATCGTACTTGAGTACAGCACAGTTTGAAAGGCCAGTGTGACCGCGCCTTTAAACATGTTCATTATCTTCGATCTCGCCCAAGACGACAGAAGAATCAGTCGCGATGACACCCGACAATCAGGCCTTTGCTGGATTTAGTCGAAAGGGAAATCGGGGAAAAGAATCGGCCGAATTATCTCGAAGTGTGTGGTCACCTTAAACTCCAGCAGCAAACACACACACTCAGGCGGTGAAGTTATGGCGCTTTTCCACTATACAATTCCAGCTCTACTCTACTCGTCTCTACTGGGTTTGTTTATCTTTTCCTCTAGCCCGACTACAGACTCACGGTGGGCGTGGATCTTATAACACAGCTGCGCTAAAGTGCTGCGCAGAAGTGCGTGCATGTCATCTGTAACGTGACACAAACATAATTTTGTTCTAACATATGTGCCACCGTGGTCTTTAAAGGAAAAAAAAAAAACTTTCAAAAGATTTCATTAAAGTAATACAGCGGCTCAATGTGGGGCGTCATGACAACGGAGGTAAACAACAGCCTGGTGCTGCTGCACGCGGAGGAAAACGAAGGAGCTGCTTCCTGACATCAACTCTTCCCTGGATCCAGTGAGATCACTTTAATTTTTGATTTTTGGGCCTGGTATAGCAGAGATTTGTTGTTGATCAATCATTCTTCTTTGAACTGGTTTTCCTTTTTGGTTCCCTGTGGATTAATGGACTGATTGGTGCTTAAAGACTCTCGTGGCAGACAGATCGCTCCTGCACCGACCAACTTTGATTTAATTTAAAAGACTCTTTAAAGCCAACTATCTTTGCTGTTAACTTCTTTTTGGTTTAAAAAGGACTTTTAACTTATTTAGGAATCATGAAGGAGCATTTTAGGGCTGTATTTTGTCTTCATTCAGTCTGGTTCTGTGCCGTCAGGTTTAAATGTCATTAAAAACCCATCGCTGACTTATTCCTTTGCCTCTTGTAAGTGATTTGTTCAGAGTCAGAAGCTGCAGAGACGACATTCTCTGACCAATGAGTGACCGGCAGTCCGTCCACGTCACCTTTTAGTATTGGCTAATGGAAACGCAACACAAACCGAGTAGAGGCGAGTAGAGTAGGGCTGAGACGAGTCAGTGGAAAAGGGCCAATAGGTTTAGTTTGGAGAAAAGTGCCAGTTTGAGTCTGATCTGTATGAAGGACTGTTTCTTGTTTATGTATTCTGTGTGTGTGTGTGTGTGTGTGTGTGTGCTATAACAGCATAAAGTTGACCCCCATGTCCCACAAACATACAGTACATACAAACAGTACACACATACATTAAGCCTCTCGTCCCCGTGTAAACACCCATTCCACTAGTCCTACAGCTACGATGAGGAAACAGAAGAAGAGGCGGAGGTGAAGAAGAAGAAGAAGAGGAGGAGGAGGAGGAGGTGGAGGAGGTGAAGCGGTGAGGGAGCAGAGAAAAGCCTCCGCCCCCTGCTGGCTGGCTGGCTGCGGAAAAGCTGGAGCGGTAAGCTGAGTTTGAACGCGGTTGTGCTCTGTGGCGCCTGAGTGAACTGTGCAGTTTTCTGGCAGTTAAGTGTTTCCTGTTTCAAAATAAAAGACCAACTTAAGGGAGAAAAGCGTGCGCGCGCAAGAGAGAGAGAGAGAGAGAGAGAGAGAGAGAGAGAAACACATGGGGCTGGAAAAAGAGGAAAATAGTAACACTGCAACGATGACAGGAATGATACCGACTCGTCCTTCCTCGTCTTTTTTTTTTTCGTCTCTTTTTTTCTGTAGACAGTGATTTTTCATCGCCATGGGACTGGGGAATGTGCGCTGCCATGGCGAATGGATGAGAAAGAATATTTTTTTTTTTTTGTACTTTTTTTAAAATCTTTTTCTAGAGTGAACCACGAGCCATGCACTTATTCTTCAACTAAGAATGACCCCCCTCACGTTCCCCGGTTACCCCGCCCGCCCTCTCCCCGAACAAACGAACGAAAAAAAAAAAAACACCCTGTCGGTATGATACGAAACATCTGCACACGTAAGGCAACATTTTTGGTTTTTTGTTCCCTAAAACGGCTCTTCCAAACCAAGTGCAAAAAAGTCAAAAAGAAGAAGAAGAAGAAGAAGAAGAAGAAGAAGGGCAGACACGACAAACAGAGAAAAATAAGATGCAACCCGGGTCGACAAGGACGACGACGTAACACTGACGGAGAAAAAAAATAAATAACAAAAACATTGCCTTCTGCAGTAAATAGCGCTGAAAATGTAGGAGACTTATTTTTTTTTTAGTGTGGGGAGACCGGCTGAGTCTATCCCACTGTGCAAAAACCTCTTTTAAAGTCCCTAGAAAGACTTCTCCCCGTCTGTGAGGAGGCAGAGAAGGAGAAAAAGAGGGGAGACTGGTATTTTTTTTTTTTTTTTTCCTAAAATGGCTACGTGTTTTCCTCAGGATGGCCGCGGATGGGGGCGATACTGGCTGGGCCGGGCCGAGCCGGGGGGGGCCGGAGCGCTCACTCCCGCCCGCTGGCTGAGTAGGAGAACTGTGGGAAATGAGGCCTTCGCTCGTTGTCCGCCGCGTCCATCCCGTCCTCGTCGTCTGTAAAAATAAAACAGAAACCATGAGGGTTGAACGATTTTAGAAAAAGATGTCGTTGCCGTTTTTCTGGCAGATGTTGCGATTTCAATTCAGAAACATTTACAAACTTGACAGAAAATTACATCAAATCATAGAAACGTCAAAAACTTTTAAAAACTGAAATAAAGAATTGTTTCCAACTTTTAGATGAATATTTCTGCCAGTGGCCTTCTGTCTTTATAACTCCTCCCTTTGAGATCTCACACCGGACGATTACCACAGTCACATTCTTTCAATCTATTTGTTATTAAACTGGGACTGATTACCAAGTGCAATATCTGCACTATTTTGGTTCATTTACTGTAATTTTATTGGTTACTTAATGTTATTTTATTGGTTACTTACTGTAATTTTATTGGTTTTTTACTTCAATTTTATTGTTTACTAACTGTAATTTTATTGGTTATTTACTTTAATTTTTATTGGTTCACTTACTTTAATCTTATTGGTTTCTTACTGTTATTTTATTGGTTCACTTACTATAATTTTATTGGTAATTTACTGTAATTTAATTGGTTCACTTACAGTAATTTTATTGGTTACTTACTTTAATTTTATTGGTTCACTTACTGTAATTTTATTGGTTACTTACTATAATTTTATTGGTTGCTTACTATAATTTTATTGGTTACTTACTATAATTTTATTGGTTATTCACTTTAATTTTATTGGTTATTTACTTTAATTTTATTGCTTCACTTACTATAATTTTATTGGTTACTTACTGTAATTTTAATGGTTACTTACTGTAATTTTATTGGTTATTTACTTTAATTTTATTGGTTATTTACTTTAATTTTATTGGTCCACTTTATTTAATTTTATTGGTTATTTACTTCAATTTTATTGGTTTCTTTATGGTAATTTAATTGGTTCACTTACTGTAATTTTATTGGTTATTTACTATTATTTTATTGGTTATTTACTATAATTTTACTGGTTATTTACTTTAATTTTATTGGTTCACTTACTGTAATTTAATTGGTTATTTACTTTAATTTTATTGGTTAGTTACTGTTATTTTATTGTTATTTACTTTAATTTTATTGGTTTTTCACTTTAATTTAATTGGTTATTTACTTTAATTTCATTGGTTCACTTACTGTAATTTTATTGGTTACTTACTTTAATTTTATTGGTTCACTTACTGTAATTTTATTGGTTACTTACTATAATTTTATTGGTTGCTTACTATAATTTTATTGGTTACTTACTATAATTTTATTGGTTATTCACTTTAATTTTATTGGTTATTTACTTTAATTTTATTGCTTCACTTACTATAATTTTATTGGTTACTTACTGTAATTTTATTGGTTATTTACTTTAATTTTATTGGTTATTTACTTTAATTTTATTGGTCCACTTTATTTAATTTTATTGGTTATTTACTTCAATTTTATTGGTTTCTTTATGGTAATTTAATTGGTTCACTTACTGTAATTTTATTGGTTATTTACTATTATTTTATTGGTTATTTACTATAATTTTACTGGTTATTTACTTTAATTTTATTGGTTCACTTACTGTAATTTAATTGGTTATTTACTTTAATTTTATTGGTTAGTTACTGTTACTTTATTGTTATTTATTTTAATTTTATTGGTTCACTTACTGAACTTACTCTTTTTGAATACAATTCTTGCTGTTTTTAATTGTTTTAATTGTATTTTTAGTTGTAAGAACTGAAGAACACAAAGAGCCATCTTGGACTCTTGAATTTTAGAAACAATGTCAGGCAAAACATCCTTAAACGTGTAAAGTCCAAAAATAGTTACAAAACCAAACAGTTAAAAAAAACCCAAAGTTAAACGAGTGATAATAATATAGAATAAGTAAATAAGTAAAATAATCACATCTTTAGCGATCACATGATCAGAGAAGGATAAACTGCTGTGCTTACATTTCTCCGGCGGGGTGATGGTGATGGTCTGTGCTGTGAACTCCTCGTCGAAGTAGCGTGTGTCTGTCTCTGAGCTGACCTGTGGCTGGAAAGGTGGGACCAGCTGGGACGGAAGGTGAGAGGGACAAAAAGGTGAGTTTGAGGCTCCAAGACCAAACGATGTTTCATGTTTCACACATGAATGTCCAACAGGGGGCGTCTCATACCCATGAGACTTTCTTTCTCATTGAAACCTCCTCTGAGATTTCTGTCTTTGATCGAAAATGTTCTAAAATTCTTCCTTTGACCTCAAACTCTTCCAGAACTCTATTTTGAGCTAAATGTTTCTAGAACCCCACCATTAATCTGAAATCTTTGTAGAACTATACCTTTGATGTTACATTTTTCCAGAACTAATTGTACCTTTGATCTTAAACTCTTCTAGAACTCTGCCTCTGATCTCAAATTCTTCTGGAACTATACTTTGATCTAAAAGGTTTCTGGAATTCTACCATTAATCTGAAATCTTCTTGACCTCAGCCTTTGATGTTACATTTTTTCCAGAACTGATTGTACCTTTGATCTCAAATTCTCTTGAATTCTACTTTGATCTAAAATGTTTCTTGAATTTTATCATTGATCAGATATTTTGGGGGTTTGAGGAACCAAAACACAAAAAAACATGTTATATTTTAATAGTTTAAACCTGTGTTCAAATAACACAGGTTTCATAGAATAAAGAAATACATGTGATGAAATATTCAATTCATGATGGAAGGAAATCACCTCATTGACCCGTGGACAAACAAATCTGATGGAATCAAATACAAATCAAGAGTTTCTGAAAGATCCTGGTGTAGAAATGAGACTCTGCAGGAAGTTTGACATGAAACAAATGAATAAATAACTGTTTCTGTTCAGAGGAGGTTTTGGTGTTTGGACCGTGATGAAACAGCGATGAGGTAATTTATTTCTCTCTGTTCTATTTTTGAGTCGCAGCCAGACGTCCTTTGAAAACCAGGTAACCCTGAATATCCAGAATATCTCAGCGACGTTGTTTGAATAAATTACCGCTGAAGACGGGATGACGTCTGGCGGCTAAATCCTGCTCTCACCTTCTTGTCGTAGACGTCCTGCCAGTCGACTGTGCCAAAGAAACTGTGTCGCATGATCTCCTTCGCATCATCCGGTCCGCCGCCGAGCCTGTCAGAAAAAAGCAGAAGAAGAAGAAGAAGAAGAAGGAGACAGACATCAGACGCTGCTCTCACAAAGTCTCCATCGATGGATCCAGAATATCCACCTGCTTCTGATCCTGAAATAACTGGGCCGGGTGAACGAGTTCGCCTTTCTTCATTAGAGCTCGAGAACGCCTCCAGGAGAATCAGAGAGGGAAATTAGCTGCTTTTTGTCTCACTGCACTTTTTCTGAATATTAATCATTGTTCGAAGGTTTGCTTCTCTTTAAATATTCAAACAGCACAACGACGCAGAAAAACTCCAACACGCTCCAAACGCAAAGGCTCAAAAAGCCAAACGGATCTTATCTATGCTCAAACACATTTGATACTGTGAGATTTACAAAGGTCCAGCAGCTCAAATTGACAACTTCTTAACAATTCTTCTTAACTGAAATATGAGCGTGTGGGAGGGGAGTAAAGCTGCAGGTAATTTGTAATTTTGGAATAATGTTTCATGCTATGTCTTGTATGTCTTTGCAACCTTTTACTGGATTCTGTGAGTTTCCCTCAGGATCAATTAAGTAAGTAAGAAATTAAAAAATAAAGTTAGTGAGAACGCAAGTAAGTAAGTGAGTTAGTAAGTACGTAAGTAAGTAAGAAACTAAATAAGTAAGTAAGTGAGAAGACAGACAGTAAGTTCGTAAGTAAGAAAATAAATATGTCAGTAAGTAAGGAAATAATTTTGTAAGTTAGTAAGTAAGAAAGAAAGTGAGTACGTAAGTATGCAAGTAAGAAAATAAGAAAGTATGTGAGTAAGGTAGTAAGTAAATACGTAAGTAAGTAAGTAAATAAGAATGTAAGTATGTAAGTAAGTAAGTAAAAAAGAAAGTAAGTACGTAAGAACGTATGGAAGTGAGTAAGTACATAAGTAAGTAAAAAAAATACATAAGTAAGTAAGAAAATACGTAAGTAAGTTAGTAAGTAAGAAATTAAATAAGTAAGTAAGAAAGTGAGTAAGTAATTACATAAGTTAGTAAGTAAATAAGCAAGTTTGTAAGTAAGTAAAAAAGTAAGAAAGTAAAAAAGAAAGTAAGTACATAGGTAAGTAAGTAAGTGAGTTAGTTAGTATGTAAGTAAGTAAGAAAAGAAACAAGTCAGTAAGAAAGAAAGTAAGTTATTAAGTAATTACATAAGTTAGTAAGTAAGAAAGTAAGTAAGTAGGTTAGTAAGTACATAGGTAAGTAAGTAAGTGAGTTAATAAGTACGCAAGTAAGTAAGAAAATAAATAAGTCAGTAAGTAAGAAAGAAAGAAAGTAAGTAAGTGAGTAGGTTCGTACAAAAGTACGTAAGTAAGTAACTAAGAAAGAAAATAAGTAAGTAAGTATTTAAGTAAGGTAGTAAGTACATAAGTAAGAAAGTAAATAAGAATGTTATTATGTAAGTAAGTAAGTACATACGTCAGTAAGTAAGTAAATAAGTTAGTAAGTAAGTAAAAAAGTAAATAAGAAAGTAAGTAAGTAGGTTAGTAAGTACATAAGTAAGTAAGAAAATAAGTAAGTGAGTAAGTAAGGAGGTTAATACATAAGTACGTAAGTAAGAAATTAGTAAGTAATTACATAAGTTATTAAGTAAGTAAATAAGTTTGTAAGTAAGTAAGTAAGAAAAAAGTAAGACAGAAAAAAAGAAAGTGAGTACATAAGTAAGTAAGGACGTTAGTGAGTAAGAAAGTAAGACAGACAGTATTCCAACTGAAAAACTGGCATTTTCTTCTTCTTTTAACCATCCCAGACCTCACTTATTTCAAGATTTCTTGTTTAGTTTTATCAACTAATGGCATGGACAAGTAATTTCACCGGTTGTAAGACATTTTTCATCAAATTCAATGTTTTTATCTTGTATTTAAACTCCTCTTTTTCAGTTTTTTTTTGCTTTGTCCACTGTTCCAACCTTTCTGAATAAAGAAAAAAAAATACAAACCTTAAAAACCAAAGTCCTGAAGTAAGTGAAAGCAAAGCTGGTTTTTTTTTTGTTGTTTTGTAACTCAATGTTTGAAGACTGGACTGTAACACTGACTCAGACGATGATGTTTTCATGAATTTCTGACGTGTTTGGCTGCTGTGTAGGGCTGAACGATTTTAGAAAAAGATCTGAATGCGATTTTTCTGGCAGGTATAGTGATTTCAATTGGATTCATGATTTTCTTTAAACCAAACTTTAGTGAAGTTTCCAAGATGTACAGGAACATTTACAAACTTGACAGAAAATTACATCAAATCATTGAAACATCTAAAGCTTTTACTCTAATGCGAGGATGAAAATGAAAACTGAAGGTAAGAATTGTGTCTAACTTTTAAATAAAAGGGCAATATTTTAGTATAAAAAGTGGAAATTTTGAGAAATAAAGACAAAATTCTGAGACAAAAAATCAAGATTTTGAGATGAAACTTCTTAAGTTTAAGAAATCAGTTTAACGTTATGCGAAAAAAGTCCAAACTTTCTCATTTAAGGTCAAAATTTTAAGATGACAAAAGTCTAAGATACAAATAAAAGTTGGATTTTTGACACAAAAAGTCAAAATTCTAAGATTTAAGTGGAAATTATGGAAAGTTAATACAAAATTTTAGGACAAAAAGGCAAAAAAGAAAAAATTTAAAACCAAGATTTTTCAATAAGTTGTTAAATTTTAACTTTTCTCAAAATCCCATTCCTGCTTTTTCTGAACTGGATTTTTTAAATTGTATTTTTAGTTATAAAAACTGAAGAATAAAAAGAGCTATCTTTGACTCTTAACTTTTAAATATGATGGAGAGCAAAATCTTCTTAATTGTGTTAAGTTGAATAAAATAAAATCAACAACAATCCCAAAGAAAAAAGGATTTTTCCCAACAGTTTTACACTCAAAGACAGGTGTGTGTGAAACAGCTGATACAACAGATCCTGGGTCAGTCAGGAGCAGGAAAAACTGTTTAAAACTTATTGTTTGAAAGTACGATTCAAGTACGCCAGGACAGCTCCTGCCCCTCAGTAACTCAGCTGTATGTGAGTGTTTGTACCGTTTGTTGGGGTCCTTGATGAGCAGCCCTGACAGCAGCGACTTGGCGTCGGCCGACAGAGTCCTGGGGAACTTGATCTCCTCCATGAGGATGAGCTCGAACAGCTTCTCGTGGTCCTGGTTGTAGAACGGCAGACGCCCGCACATCATCTCGTACGTCACCACGCCCAGACCCCACCAGTCCACCGCCCGCCCGTAATCGTTGTCCTCCAGCACCTGAGGACGCACAGAGAGTGTTCAACCATCAGGGGGCGACGTTTCAGTCAGATTTCACAAAGCTTTCTTTCTTTAACCCAGGGGTTCCCAAACTTTTCAGCCCGTGACCCCCAAAACAAAGGTGGCAGAGACTAGTGACCCCCACTATCCCCAGAGGTGACTGAAGCAAAAGAAAACATGCGCGTACGACACATGCACTAATAAGGGAATCCAAACATGGGCGTTATGACCAATGACTGTATATAGAATAAACAGCGTGCGTCCGCCTGTCACCGTTCTACGATTTTGAAGCCAAAAAACCCCGTTTCTCTAGCCGCCATTGTGCAGCCAGAGTCTGCGCAGTAGAGAATTTCTGGTGGAGCCAAGTAAAAAAGTTGCACCACCCTGACATTTGACAAGGTGAAAATTACGGGACAAATAAATGTTCGCAAATAAAAAGAATTTTAAAGCTGTTGAGAAATTTAAAAAACTTTTGTCCCGTAATTTTCACCTTGTCAAATGTCAGGGTGGTGCAACCGTAACATTAGACTTTTATTTTAAAGTGAAGAGAATAAAACAGGAAACAGGAAACTGCATCAGCCAGAGGAGCCCAAATGACATTTGTGACCAAGTGGAAAAGTTTGTAGATTTCTCTGAAATACTGATAAAAAAGGTTTTTTCACTTCATTGGTGACTGGAACAATTTCCATGTCAGGTGG
>RPOG01000240.1:157924-187278 GCA_008086565.1 Thalassoma bifasciatum | reverse complement strand
CATCAAATTATTTATCTTATTCACAAATAAAAGAAATGAAACACACAAAATGAAAATGTATGAGTCACTACAGACACTTGAGAGATACTTGCCAATAATTTCACACAGAAAAAATAACAGGAACATATAAATATATTTTCATATATTTGGTTGCACCACCTGACATTTTTGGGTGCTCAAATTAAAAATACTAAAAAATAATGAACCTAAAAACTTTGAAATGTTGGTCAATTACTGAAATCTGTTAGAAAACATAATTCTTCACTCAGAAATATGTTTTTTATCCATTTTCAAAGAAGTTTTTAAAAATACGTTTTTGGACCCTCTTTTTGTCATTGACCCATAGATTTTATATAGATGATGAAAATTGACATTTTGTTTTGAAAATAGCATATTTTGATTGATTAGATCCTAATTTGCTTCCTTTTTTTGCTGCAAAAACTGAGAAGTAAATGGGGATTTCTCCACAGTATTCTAATTTTATGAATTCCTGTTTTCCTGGGTTTTAAGAGCTGGAAGCCCAAATTATGTATAAATAAACAAATAAATACTTGAAATCATTCAAATTGTGGGCTCTGAATCTATAATCTATGAAAGTTTAACTTTTTGTACAGAAACATTTACAAACTTGACAGAAAATTACATCAAATCATTGAAACATCTCAAGCTTTTACTCTAATGCGAGGATGAAAATGAAAACTGAAGGTAAGAATTGTGTCTAACTTTTAAATAAAAGGGCAATATTTTAGTATAAAAAGTCAACATTTTGAGAAACAAAGACAAAATTCTGTGACAAAAAAATCAAGATTTTGAGATGAAACTTCCTAAGTTTAAGAAATCAGTTTAACATTATGCGAAAAAAAGTCCAAACTTTCTCATTTAAGGTCAAAATTTTAAGATGACAAAAGCCTAAGATACAAATAAAAGTTGGAATTTTGACACAAAAAGTCAAAATTCTAAGATTTAAGTGGAAATTATGGAAAGTTAATACAAAATTTTAGGATAAAAGGCAAAAAAGAAAAAATTTAAAACGAAGATTTTTCAATAAGTTGTTAAATTTTGACTTTTCTCAAAATCCAGAGTCTAAAACCCCATTCCTGCTTTTTCTGAACTGGACTTTTTAAATTGTATTTTTAGTTATAAAAACTGAAGAATAAAAAGAGCGTTCTTTGACTCTTAACTTTTCAAAATGATGGAGAGCAAAATCTTCTTAACTGTGTCAAGTTAAATAAAATAAAATCAACAAAAATCCCAAAGAAACTTTTTGAATGGAAATATGGAAATAAATAAATTTTTCCATGATATTCTAATTTTTTGGAAAGGGTCTGTATTTGATTGTCGTGTTTTTTCTTCAGTTTAAACTTGTTTACTCTCATATAACATGCAACAAATTGGAATTAACTCCAGATATTGAAAGTTTAAAGAATTCACAGTGAGATAAAAAACCTCTGCTCTGAGAGTTTGAATCAGAAATGAGCGACTGTTGTTTCTCTTTTTCTGACGCCTGATGTCCACTTTCACATCCTCTACATTAGAAATAACTCTCCTCTAAAGTCCAAACCAGAAGAAGTGAGATCAGTTCCTGACATTCAACGCGGTTTAGAGACGGAAACGTTCGGCTGCAGATACAGAAACTTCATCTTTAGAGAACTTCTGCATTTCTTCACTCAGACAAAAACAAACGACCACACGACCACTGCTTGTCTCGTAGTAAAGGAGAGTAAAGACGAAACTAAATTTCAGCCGAGTATTGATCCCTACCCATAGCAAACCTAAAAATACTTAGGCTAAGGCTAAAGCCAAGACGAAAAGCTAAGGCTAAGGGTTGCTAAGGAATAAAGCTAAGGTTATGTTATGTGTCTTTCAGTTAACAAATAAATTGTTTTCATTGAAATACACTTTACCTTTTAAGAAAGGCAGGTGGTCATACTTGGCTTTGAGGCTTTTAATTTTCTGTGCTTTCACTTCAGAGTTTGTTTGTTCGAAACGTTTATGTGTTGTCTCCTGGCGTTTCACGTTGGAACTTTTATTAAGTGCCACAGTTTCTGAACATATAAGACACAGGTTTAGTTCTCTCAGTGGGAAGAATGAACAGAAATGAGTCCGTCCATTCTGGATTAAATGCTCTATATTCGCTTTTAACTTTTCTTTTTAGACAGCGCCAATAAGTCCTTACTTTTCCTCTCCCTTTCTCCAGCGTAATCACCTCTAATTCTCACTTTCTCAGCCTCACTCGTCCGTTTCTTAACTGTTTCCAGCGAAGTCGCCTCTGTCTCTCTTCTTTTCTTCAGCGCTGTCACTTTTGTGCTGTACTGTCTGGTTCGCAGCACTGAATGCACACACATGATTGGCTGAAAAGTATCACATGGGTATCACAAACTCGCATGCAATTGGTCTGTGCCTTTCCTCACCCGCTACCGTAAAAACTGCAAAAGCTGCGCCGGTCAGATTAGAAGCGCCCGTCGGACTTGGAAACGTGATCTGATTTGGCTCTAGGTCCTTACGGGGCGGCTTGTGGGTCCGGACCATTTGGTGATGCCTGCTTCAGAGCGTTTCTGTTGTCCATCCATCACACAAAGTAAGCCACAGTTTTCCTCTTGTTTCTCTGTGCTTTTTTCCTCCGGCGTGTTGACGTTAGCGTGAGTGTGTGACCTAATCACGTAACAGACACGTCCTGACTCCAGGCAGGCAGGTTAGACCGTGGGTTAGACACGTGCGCAAAAGAACCGATTAGCAGAACCGAAAGTTAAAAAATTTTTGTGGGTACTCCCTACCCGCCCTTTTTGATTCAGTTCCCACTTGGAATCGAATTTCGATACCCAACCCTACTCATAACAGATTTGATTGTTGTCGTGTCAGAGTCCACGGGCTCTGTGTGTGTCGTGACCTCTGACCTCTGGAGCCAGGTACTCGGGGGTCCCACAGAAGGTTTTCATGGTGGCAGTGTCGGTGATTCCTTCTTTGCAGAGGCCGAAGTCTGTGATCTTAATGTGTCCGTCTTTGTCCAACATGAGGTTCTCCAGCTGAGGAAGAAAAAACAACTATGTTACTTTCTGTTCAGACGATTACTTAAAGAGGGGTATACCGTTTAAAGAGGGGGTATTCTACTTTTCTGTATCATAAACATGAATATAAAGTAACAATGCTGGATGTTCAAACTGAGCGTGTGCAGATTTTCAAACCCCTACATAATAAAATGTTGTAGAAATCCCTGAATTTGTCTGTGAACTGATCAAAACACTGCTCTAAAATTAGCTCAAGATCTTCACCAGATCTTGGCAAGACGACAAACTATTGTCCGAACTTTAACATCTTCCTGGAATCTTTACAAGATTTTTGCGAAGCAAAATATTCTTCAAGACAAGATCTTCAGAAGATGCAGCAATCTATACAAATTGGAAAATATCTTCGCAAGATCTTGACCAGACAACGAGATCTTGCTAAGAACACAGCTCTTAAATTAGCTCAAGATCTTCACCAGATCTTGACGAGACGACAAACTCTTGTCCAAACATTGAGATCTGCCTGAAATCTTCACAAGATCTTTACAAAGCAACAAACGCTTTAATTCAAGATCCTGAGGAGACGCCGTTATCTGCTCAAAGGGGACAAGATCATCGCAAGATCTTGGCTGACAACGAGATCTTGAAAAGAAGACCAGATGTCACGAGACAGCAAGATTCTGACTAGATGACAAGATTTCTGAGAGACAACAATGGCAAGATCAGAACTAGACAACAAGATCTTCATGAGATCTAGACAAGATCCTGACGAGCTCTTGATGGGACCTCAAGACCGTCAAGATCTTCCTGAAATCTTTAAAAGAATTTTACGAAGCAAAAATATTCTTCAAGACAAATCTTCAGAAGATGCAGCGATCTACACAAATTGGAAAATATCTTCGCAAGATCTCGTTGTCTGGTCGAGATCTTGCGAAGAACACAGCTCTAAAATTAGCTCAAGATCTTCACCAGATCTTGACAAGACGACAAACTCTTGTCCAAACAAGATCTTCAGAAGATGACGTTATCTACGCAAAGGGGACAAGATCTTCGCAAGATCTTTACTAGACAACAAGATCCTGACCAGATGACAAGATTTTTGAGAGACATCAATGATAAGATCTCGACTAGGCAATACAGTCTTCATGAGACCAAGACAAGATCCTGATGAGCTTTATGGGACCTTAAGACCGTCAAGATCTTTCCTGAAATCTTCACAAACTCTTATCAAAGCAACAAAATCTTCAAGACAAGATCCTCAGAAGATGCAGCGATCCACACAAAGTGGACGATGATATCTTGACAAGAAGACCAGATGTTCATGGGACAACAAGATCTTGACCCGATGACAAGATTTTTGAGAGACAACAATGACAAGATCTCGACCAGAAGGCTGGATCCTAATCAGAGATCTTAAACAGACAACAAGAACTTTAGGGGTGATGAGATCTTGACAAAAAGATGGTATCTTGACCATATGACAAGAATTTCATAAGGTCAGATTCTGACCAAACGATGAGATCTTGACCAGACAATAAACTCTCGGCCAATCAACAAGATCTTCACAAAACTTTGAGCTCCTCTTGAAATCTTTGTGAGAACTTTGAAGGATCTTGTAAGGTAACAAACTCTTGAAAACAAGATCTCCAGGAGACACAGAGGTCTTAATGTAAGAAGCAAGATCTTTGCAACATCTTGATCAGGTCACTAGAGATCTGTGAGACAACAAGATGACACGATCTTTGAGAGACAACCCTGACAAGATCTTAAGTAGATGACGAGATCCTGACCATAAGACAAGATGAGCTTGAGAAAGTCAGATTCTGACTGGACAACAAGATCTTCTTGGGAAGATGCGATCCTGATAGGAGATCTTCAACACACAACGATACCTTCAGGAGTAATGAGAACTTGACAAAACGATGGCATCTTGACCAAACAACAAGATTTTCATGAGGTCAGATCCTGACCAGACAACAGGATCTTCATGAAACTGAGAAACTTGTCGCTTAATCTCTCTGATGTGTGCTGTAAAGATGAGATCATCATTTTAAGTGGAAGACACAGGCCTCTAACACCATGGTCTGCCCATAGCTCCGCCCTCTGATAGGCCTCCAGAGAGCTGGCCAATCAGAGTGAAGGGTGTTTTTAAAGCGGGGTGCCTTAAAGAGACAGTAGTTCTGTTTCAGACAGAACCTGAAATATGAGTTTTCTAAAACACCAGGACAAGGAAAAATAGGGATTTTTAAATCATGTTAAGATACTTTGGGGTCTCAAATGGGGAAAAATAAAGACCGAAAGAAAGCAAAATACCCCCTCTTTAATATCTCTCAGTATCAGACTCGGCTTAGGCGTAGCGTACCTTCAGATCTCGATACACGATCTTCGCAGAATGTAGGTAGTCTAGAGCAGAGACGATCTCGGCGCCGTAGAAGCGAGTCCGGTCCTCTGAAAAAACTCTTTCTCTTGACAAATGGAAAAACAGCTGGAAACAAAAAGAATTAAATCAGCATTAACATCTTGGAACAGATAGAAATCAGGGTTTGATTTGTGCTGCGGTGAAACCCAGGAAGGGCTGCTTTATTTTTATTTTGGTTTTATTTATTATTATTTTATTTATTAAGGGTTCAGACGAGCTGCAGCGTGTACAAGAGCTCAAACAGGAAGAACAGAGTGTTAAAGGATGAGTTCACGTTGTTTACTCTTAGAAACTGAGCTGTCTTCAAACAGCCTCTAATAAACAATGAATATTCACTAAAATCATGATCCAGTTCCAAACTCCAGACCATAATAAGAGCATCTTTCTTTAACAGCTCTTAAAATAAACTCTTGTTATTAATCAAGATTCTTCAACACGTCTCAAAATAGCTTCAAAGTTAGAATGAGACGGAACGACTTGGCGGCTTCAAAAGCGTCTTTAAAAAGCGATCCATTCATCTCTCACCTCTCCTCCGTTGACGTACTCCATCACAAAGCACAGCCGGTCCTTCGTCTGGAACGAGTACTTCAGAGACTGCAACACAACGGGAACATATATTTAACTCAGCACACGCTCAGTTTAACGCTTTGTTTCTCTGGAGTCAGTGTTTCCGCTCCACATTTATCAAAAAGAAGACGTTTACGCGCTGGTACTCACGGTTAGGAATGGATGCCGAGTGTTTTTTAATACTCTACTTTCTGTCAGCGTGTGAGCCACTTCATCCTGGGCAGAAGAAAGAAAAGACAACAAGAGAACATGTTAACACTCACATCAACGCTCTGAACTAAGAGACACATGGAAAACATTTGATTAAGGGTCAATGAGGTGACGTCCCTTTTTTTGTGTCTGAGTGCAATATTTCCTTCCATCATGAATTGAGTATTTCATCACACGTATTTCTTTATTCTATGAAACCTGTGTTATTTGAACACATCTTTAAACTATTAAAATATAACATGTTTTTTTGTGTTTTGGTTCCTCAAACCCCCAAAATGTCAGGTGGTGCAACCGTCCTGACAAGTTAGGTGTCATTAATTTGACTAAAAATTGAATGTCAGTTATTGTAAATGGAAATTAAAAATACAGTGGCATTATTTTATGCTTGAACCTTTTTTAAATAAAACATTCTTTGCAAATAAAAAGAATTTTAAAGCTGTTGAGAAATTTAAAAAACTTTTGTCCCGTAATTTTCACCTTGTCAAATGTCAGGGTGGTGCAACCATAACATTAGACTTTTATTTTAAAGTGAAGAGAATAAAACAGGAAACAGGAAACTGCATCAGCCAGAGGAGCCCAAATGACATTTGTGACCAAGTGGAAAAGTTTGTAGATTTCTCTGAAATACTGATAAAAAAGGTTTTTTCACTTCATTGGTGACTGGAACAATTTCCATGTCAGGTGGNTGTTGGTCAACTACTGAAATCTGTTAGAAAACATAATTCTTCACTCAGAAATATGTTTTTATCCATTTTCAAAGAACTTTTTAAAAATAAGTTTTTGGACCCTGGAAGGCGCATCAGATTATAAGGCGCACTGTCAGCTTTTGAGAAAATTGAAGGCTTTTAGGTGCGTCTTAAAGTGCGGATTATACGGTAATTTTTGGGTGCAGAATCCAAAACTGATCTCAGTTTTTCACTTTCATGTCAGGTTTTTGAACTAAGGAGTTTGTTCTAAGCCAAATTGTGTAGAAACAGAGTTGAAACTGCAGCCATACCTTTGCTATGATAACTTCCTTCTTCAGGATCTTCATGGCGTAGTACGTGCCGCTCGCCTTCTCCCTCACCAGAATGACTTTCCCGAACGTGCCTTTGCCCAGCAGCTTCAGATAGTCAAAGTCATTCATTGTCTGGATCAAAAAAACGACACGAGGGTTGGCGTGAGAAAACAGCTTCCTGTCA
Source organism: Thalassoma bifasciatum (assembly GCA_008086565.1). Classification (NCBI taxonomy): domain Eukaryota; kingdom Metazoa; phylum Chordata; class Actinopteri; order Labriformes; family Labridae; genus Thalassoma; species Thalassoma bifasciatum. The sequence continues at coordinate 179,899 of RPOG01000240.1, read as the reverse complement.
CATTTTCGAACCTAGAAAAGATCGAGACGTGGATCTTCACCTTCCGTTTGTAGTGGCTGATGGAGGTGTCCATCTCCTCCTCGTTGACGATCTCGATCTGGGAGGTGGGGCTGCACAGGATGCCCTCCTCCTCCTGCTTGGCCAGAGACTCTGCGACCATCTGGATGGCCTCGGCCCACTCGTCCCTGCAGGAGAGAGAAGCCGTTTAAAGCTGCGTCAGAGAAGAACGGTCGCAGATTTATCCTCGTAACAGACTTTTCTTCACAACAAACCATTAAGCATCAGGTACCGAGTCACAACCTGTGCGTTTTATTGTCTTTGGAGCCAAATCCTTCAAACTTGGCGTCCACACGCCTCAGCTCCACACCCCTGCTTCCTGTCTTTCTTCTCGCTGTGTCGACTGACTCCTGGTTTGTGTAAAACGAGACTTTAACAGAAATTTAAAAAAAAAACCTCTGGTCTGGATCAGAGCTGAGAGGCTTCAGTTTCATATCTGATTTGTAGTTCCTTTTTTTTTTTTATTTCCCACAATGAGGAAGCCAAAAGAAAACCAACACAAATTTATCTGGAGCCAGTTTTGTTTATTTCTGGCTCTGGGTCTAATTTATTTCCTCAGTGTTGAATTTATGTGCTTAAATTTCTCTTTTTGACACTTTGGGGAAACGTTCTCTGACTATACATAATCCTTTTTTTTTTTTTTTGGTTGCTGCTCCAGTGGCAGCTTGTTGCAGCTACTCTACTTTTCTTTTCATCTCGTTTATTACCTCAAAATTTGTTGCTTGCTATCACTTTTTATGCCTCGTTTGTTGGTGATAGACACCAAACTGGTTACGTTTACAGATATCTTTTTCCTTTTTCCTTTGCAGTATGTGTTTGGCTGCATTGTTTATGTCGAATAAACTGTTAGCAGCCCGTAGCTAACTGGTGCTAGGCCCGATGTTCCCTACGAGCAGCGTCCCAGTTTTTCTGTGTCGTTTTTAGTTGATACTTCTTATATTTAGGGGTGTCTTGATACAACTTTTTCACTATCGATACATTTTATTACTTATTTTGTGGTAAGAAGTGTTAGGAGAGGCTTGGTCAAGTGAAATTACTGAAACAGGGAACAATAGTCAGCAACAGTAGGTATGAGAACAACAAACAGATTTATTTTTAACATATGGTTACATAAATTTTAAAAGTTACCCTGGCTACCAGAACGTCATTTTCCTAAATGATCAGTGTTTTTACAAGCTACATAAGAACCATAATAAAATCTCTCAAAATATCTTAGTTTGTATAAAATTTGAAAAAATATTTTCACCTGTAGGCCGCCATTGTTGTTTACGCCGCAATAACATCTGGGTAGTGATGTCATATGGTTGCACCGAGCTGGATCTCATACAGGATCATATAAGTCCTGGAGCGGACTTCAGTGGTTTCCAGAGGAAGTTTTGTGGGTTTGTGTTGGAAAATAGTCGGCACAGCATTTGGCTTTAGTCTCCGTTTATAATGACCCACACCTGTCAGCTCTTTCATCAGCATGGGCCGGCTAAATGCAGCAAATGCTTCTGGGGAGAAGTGGCCAGGACATAGCCGCGGCTCCATGGGAAGTTGTTTACGCCCACAAGAGATTTCCCACAACTTCCTTCTTTTCTTGTCTTTTGGGAAGCTGTGCAGACTAACATCAGTCTCCTTGTTTCCTTTGGACTGAAAAGTGCACCCAAAAGCAGCCACATGTGGCATTATTATGTTTTTTCCCCTCCTCAAACCTCGTGACTTACGGCGACTAGTAGTGAGGAAACGGCCAAATCCAGATGCTCGGCACCAAGCAACCAATCTACGTCATCAACCCAGAATGCATTGTGGCAGTAAAACAATGGCTGCGCCCGAAGGATAGAAACTGTGTTTTAAACTGTATTTTTTTTTAAAGAAAAACCAATTTGTTATGTCTTTTAACAACAAATTCTAGTTTGAGACAAACATTTAAGCAGATTCATACCTGTTAGTCCTTACAGTCGGGGTTCCCTTTAACAATTGACTGCGGCTCTCTTGCCCCCCCACAAACATTTTACTAGATCCGCCCTTGCCAGGAACTAAAGTTAGACCCTGGGCCTCACCTCTCATCAGGAGTGTCCACGTGGAAAGTCCTCTCGATGACGGTGGTCCACTGTAGACAGCGGATGATGAAGGTGTTGGGTTTGGGCCTCTCCGTCTTCATCAGCTGACATTCTGGGGGTGGGGTCACACAGAGAAGGAGGAGTTACACAGATGATCGTATATGAAATCTGATGGAGGCGTCTGTGTGTGTGTGCTTATGTGTGTTTCTCACTTGCTACAGAGAAGTTGTTGAGCGGGTAGGCCAGGTCAGAGTCCTGCGGTTTGTCCTTGTAGCCGATGAAGGAGCCGTCTGTCTTCAGTAGGAAGTAACGCGGTCGCCAGTTCTTGATGTACTCACCTGAAAGAGGAAACAACAGATTTAAGACAGGTGTTCAACTTAACATTTACAGCTGATTTACTGCTCCACCATTGACTGTATATAGAATGGACAGCGTGNGGGGGGGGGGGGGGGGGGGGGGGGGGGGGGGGGGGTCACACAGAGAAGGAGGAGTTACACAGATGATCGTTTATGAAATCTGATGGAGGCGTCTGTGTGTGTGTGTGTTTATGTGTGTTTCTCACTTGCTACAGAGAAGTTGTTGAGCGGGTAGGCCAGGTCAGAGTCCTGCGGTTTGTCCTTGTAGCCGATGAAGGAGCCGTCTGTCTTCAGTAGGAAGTAACGCGGTCGCCAGTTCTTGATGTACTCACCTGAAAGAGGAAACAACAGATTTAAGACAGGTGTTCAACTTAACATTTACAGCTGATTTACTGCTCCACCATTGACTGTATATAGAATGGACAGCGTGCTTCCGCCTGTCACCGTTCTACGTTTTTGAAGCCAAAAAACCTGTTTCTCTAGCCGCCATTGTGCAGCCAGAGTCTGCGCAGTAGAGAATTTCCAGTGGAGCAGAGTTAAAAAGAGAAATAAAAATATTTATTTCTTCTTCAGAAGGTTTAGTCTCCTTTTGGCTCTTTCCCGAAGTTTCTTATATCCCCGATAAAAACTACTCACGAACGGCAGCTGTCAACTATCGTAAAACGAAACTTATATCGCAGTTTTTAACGTCCAATAACTAATGAGAAACTAACTTCTCAGAAAAAAAAACACCTGAACACCATGCAGCCAAATGACATCATCATACTACCTTAGAGTAAGGATGAGAGAAACGTTTCTACGAGGTATCGTAATTTTTTAAAGTTTTCCTGACTCATATCTGGAATACATGGGGAGGCGGGGCTTATGACCTATACTGCAGCCAGACACCAGGGGGCGGGGCTTATGACCTATACTGCAGCCAGACACCAGGGGGCGGGGCATCTACTGGAGGCTTCAGTTTGAGCCGAACGTCGTTACGTCCACTCTTGATACAGTCTATGTGCTCCACAGCTTTATCGGCTCTGATTATCAGCAGTTTCTCAAGATTGGGATCAAAAACCTGCATCAAGACATATTCTAAAAATGTAAATTTCTTGCAAGAAGCTCAGATTTCATTTGAACCTTGAATCCTTCGTTGGATTCAGTTCAGTTTGATCAAATCCAGTGTTGGGCCTAGGGCTGAACAGCTGAACTATTGGGCGCCCGTCAGTCACGTGATCTGAGCTGTGGCTCTGATTGGGTAAGCTCTCAATCCTGATATCTTCCAAACGGCCGAGTTAGAAAAAAATTCACCCCCCTCACAGTGTGAGCCGTTAACGAAATTAGCGATCCAGACAGGAGACAGAGTTTGTACCAGGCTTTAAATACGCTGATTTCAGCTCTGAAAACTGCCTTTTCCCGTCCACTTGTACAGGACTTCCGGTGCTTCTGGAGTGACTTCTGGTCACTGGAGGAAAAGCAGCTTTTTAGCACTTCCGTGTTGTCTCATTTTTTCAGACATGAGGTTGCCACTTGGATAAAACCTAGAAATATTATAAACGTCACAAAAAATGGTCTAAAAGTGGCAAAAAAAGTGAAAAGTGATTTAATTTTGGAAGAAAAAAAGTGACGAAAAACAGTGACAAATTACCGAAGTCACCAAAAAAGGCAAGAAAAAAAAAAAAAATTATGTAAAAAAAAAAATAAATAAATAAATATTAAAACCCTTTTTAACAACTTTTAATCCTCAATATGTGTAGTATACACACGAGAAAATTGAAGGTGACCGGATAAAATCCCTCGGACAAGTTCGTTCAAGTACGTAGCCTAGATTTGGCTAAAATGGGATTTTTATGCATCATTTCCGAACTTCCTGTTCAGAATTCGGCATGCCCATAAGAGACTTTTTTGTAGGTCTGGCCAAGGTCTAATGAACATACCAAAGTCTACAACTATAGCACAACTTTCCCACAACTTTAGGCATGATGCCTGAGTAACGGTTACATATTCACGGGGGTGTGCCATAGGAGAGTTACGTTTTTCTCAAAGAACATACCTGAAATTTTAGTGAACTGANTCTGTTGCAGAATAAAACATATATCAGATCATCTGCATCATAAAAAGAGATCTCAAAGTCTCCTCTGTGTTTGAGGCTTTGTGATTCCACATTTAGTCGCTATTCTTAGCTGTGTTTAAACAAACGCACTGAAACACAAACCTAAAGATGAGACACACTGTTCAAACACAGCTTCTTCTCATTCAGCAGCCATGAAAGCGTCGGCTTCCTGCTGCGCTGACTCATCAATTTGTGACAGACTCGGAAAAAAAACAAATATTTGGACGACACGAACGCGTCCCCGGCGAGGCGTTGACGTCTTGAAACGTCACATTGGCGCCGCGTCCGAGCGGAGACGGAGACGGAGGGGCCGAAGTGTGTATCAGGGATCATCTCAGCCTCAAATCAAACTCTGAAGACTTTCTCCTCACACGCTCGATGACTCACTCTGTTTCTGACAACAGCAGTGATAGGAGGATGACAGAGGCAGAAACAGGAAGAAGAGCGAGTCAGACGGTCCCGTTAAAGGCCGGTGAACAACGAGAGGGAGAGAGTCAACAACTTTCAGGAACATGGGGAATCATCTGAGCCCTGAGTAAACGCACTCTCAGGACTCTGCTCCTCAACGTCTTTGCTCAAGGCGTCATTTTCTAAATAAAACGACGCTAAAAAAAGCTTGAAGAGCAGATCAAAAAGACAATATTTCTGCACACAGGGAACGAAATGTGCAGCAGGAGACTGAAAAGCCAAACAAGGGAATGTTACACTAACAGAGCTGCACATTTAAGACTTTAACCATGATGATGATGACACAGATCACAGCTCTTGACTTCACTGTTTTAAACGGGTTTTGGTTTTTTAACCTTTTTATGCCTCGTTTGTTGGTGATAGACACCAAACTGGTTACGTTTACTGCCACGTTTTTCCTTTTTCCTTTGCAGTATGTGTTCTGGCTGCATTGTTTATGTCGAATAAACTGTTAGCAGCCCGTAGCTAACTGGTGCTAGGCCCGATGTTCCCTACGAGCAGCGTCCCAGTTTTTCTGTGTCTTTTTTAGTTGATACTTCTTATATTTAGGGGTGTCTTGATACAACTTTTTCACTATCGATACATTTTATTACTTATTTTGTGGTAAGAAGTGTTAGGAGAGGCTTGGTCAAGTGAAATTACTGAAACAGGGAACAATAGTCAGCAATGGTAAGTATGAGAACAACAAACAGATTTATTTTTAACATATGGTTACATAAATTTTAAAGGTAACAGTGGCTACCAGAACGTCATTTTCCTAAATGATCAGTGTTTTTACCAGCTCCATAAGAACCATGATAAAATCTCTCAAAATATCTTAGTTTGTATAAAATTTGAACAAATATTTTCACCTGTAGGCCGCCATTGTTGTTTACGCCGCAATAACGTCTGGGTAGTGATGTCATATGGTTGCACCGGGCTGGATCTCATACAGGATCATATAAGTCCTGGAGCGGACTTCAGTGGTTTCCAGAGGAAGTTTTGTGGGTTTGTGTTGGAAAATGGTCAGAGTTCCTACTCTTTCTCTAATATTTTTTTCCGTGTATGATGTTCTTTTCTATACTTGTAATTTGCATTTAGTAATAATTTCTGTTCATTATTCTGAAATTTTATGTGCAGTCTACGGCTGTAATTCATCCATGAAATCCATGATGCAATTTCAATTCAATTCACAATTTCCTTCAAATCAAGTTTCAGTGAAGTTTTCACTATGTACAGAAACATAAAAAAAAAAACTTGCATCAAATCATCACACCATCAAAAGCTTTTGAGGTGAGGTGAGAATTGTTTCAACTAAAAGGTCAATATTTTAAGATAAAATGTGGAAATTTTGAGAAATAAAGACACAATTCTGAGAAAAAGAGTCCAAATTTTGAGATAGAAATACCAAGTCTTGAGAAATCAATTTAACATTATGTGAAAAAAGTCCTAATTTTCGCATTAAAAGTCAAAATTTTTCAGATAAAGGCAAAAGCCCAAGATAAAAAGTCAAATTTTTGAGATAAAACATCAACATACGATTTCGATCAAAAACCGATACATTGCTCAGCCCTAGTGTGGCCCGTCCATTTTTATTCCGGCCCCGCTGCAGGTTCGTTTCTGGCTAAACCACTGGTCCAAAGCGTCCTGAACCTGCAGTGAACTCTGAGTTTCGGTCGTCTCAGCACACACACACACACGGAGCTGAAGTGGCGGCTAGGACTGAATTAAAGGAGCACACAGAGGTGCGATAAACAATTGAGGGACTTGTGGGGGCCGGAGAGGAAGGAACCCGAGTGTTAGGTCATCCTCTGTATGCTCATAGTGCCACAGAGAAACTTCCCCCTGACTGCCAGCCAACAGCTCTGAGCTCAGACCAGACAAACACACCTCCAACATACACACACACAAACACACACACACTTAAATCACTGTGAGAAAAAACACACCAGCCAAGTGCGGCTCAGACTGGGCTACAGCCCTGCAAAGCCTGCCTTCTCTGCTCGCCGTCTGGCAGGTAAACAACCATTGTTTGGAGGTGCTGTTCTTCAAACTGGCAGACGGGCTCCGACGCAGAGCTGCAGAAACACACACACACACACACACACACACACACACACTTCTCTGACGGAGGTTTGAACTCTCAACAACCACCAGAATGTGTTTTAACTGAGCCGGAGTGCAGCTGAAGACGCCTGATCTGCTGTTCTTAAAGTAAGGACACGACCAGGACGAATAAAAACTGTTCATCTTCTCTTCTCGGTTCTTTGGCCCCTTCCACGCAGGGGGTAGACTACGTAAATTACCCATCATTCCCTGGGTCAGGTGCATGTTAACACTCAGGTCTGAATCCATTCAAACCAAAATTTAAGCCTGGTTTATACTTTGGCCTCAGACAAGGTCGTCCCCTTTCTTTTCCCTTACATTGTTCCCAACACCATCACCCTGACGTTGCTACGACAGCAAGAATGATTCTATATTCGCAGCATATCTCATTTACCTGCAGGAAGTCAGGTGTACGGCTCTGAAGTTTCTCTCACGTGATGCTGCAGATGCTCGCGGGGCTGTTTTCTACCGTCTATGTTTTGTGTACGAAGCTACAACTGTTAGCCATGCTGGTAGTGAGCATGCGCTGCAGCTGACGCTGAGCCACGGAGGACAGGAAGAGTTTAGATGCTGTTTGTAAACAGAGGAACGAAACCTATCGAAAATTTCTGCACACTTCACCTTTAAACGATGGCAGGGGTGTCAGAGGGCTGTGTCGAAACGACATAAAAGAAGCCAAAAAGTAACGAAGGTGGCGGCAATGTTCTCTGTGATTTCTATTGTGCTTTCCAGTGTGATCTGCCCTAAGTCATCGCTTACGTTGTCCCCTTGCTCCACCTACATCTTACTAACACCTCCCTTACATGGTTCCCATCATCCCCTCTGATGTCAACAGCTTTTTCCTCTTCGTCATCACCTACATCATCCCATGTGTCATTCCCTGCATCATACCCTACATTATCCTACATCTTTCCTGTTGTCATGGTTCCCTATCATTTCCTATGTTGTTTCCTATGTCATTTCCAACATCAAAACCCACGTCGTCCTACATCAATCCCTACAACATCATGCATCATTTCCTTTGTCGTTTACTTTGTCATTTCTTACGTCAATCCTTAGATCATCCTATGTTGTTTCCTGTCATTTCCCACATCAGTCCCTACATCATCCAAAGTTGTTTCCTATGTCGTTTCCTACGTCATCCTACGTCGTTTATGTTGTTTCCTATGTTGTTTCTCATGTCATTCGTGCATTGGTCTTTACATCGTCCTGTGTCATTTCCTGTGGTTTCTTTGCCGTTTCTTATGTCATTTCCTACATCAATCCCAACATCGTCCTGAGGTTGTTTCCTATGTCGTCCTATGTCAATTTCTACATCAATACTTACATCATCCTACATCAATCTCTTTGTCGTCATGCGTTGTTTCCTACATCAATCCCCACATCATCCTATGTTGTTTCCTGTGTAATTTCTTTCATCAATACCTACGTCATCCTACATCAATCCCTGTTTTTGTACACATTTCCTTTGTCGTCTACTGTCTTTTCCTATGTCATTTCCTACGTTGTTTATGTTGTTTCCTGTCGTTTCCTACATCAGTTCCTACGTCATCCTAGGTTGTTTCCTATGTCGTTTCCTACGTCATCCGACGTCATTTATGTTGTTTCCTATGTTGTTTCTCATGTCATTCGTGCATTGGTCTTTACATCGTCCTGTGTCATTTCCTATGTTGTTTCCTTTGTCGTTTCCTATGTCATTTCCTACATCATCCTACGTCTTTTGTGTTGTTTCCTGTTGTTTCCTACGTTCTTTCTCATGTCATTTGTGCATCAGTCTTTACATCATTGAGTGTCATTGACTATGTCATATCCTGTGTCGTTTCCTATGTCATTTTCTATGTCATTTCCTACGTCATCCTACGTCGTTTATGTTGTTTCCTATGTTGTTTCTCATGTCATTCGTGCTTTAGTCTTTACATTAAGTGTCATTTCCTACATCAGTCCCCACATCGTCCTGTGTTGTTTCCTATGTCATTTCCTACGTCTATCGTTAGATCATCCTATGTTGTTTCCTGTCATTTCCTACATCAGTCCCTACATCATCCTAGGTTGTTTCCTATGTCGTTTCCTACGTCATCCTACGTCGTTTATGTAGTTTCCTATGTTGTTTCTCATGTCATTTGTGCATTAGTCTTTACATCGTCCTGTGTCATTTCCTATCAACAAAGGAAACGGCAAAGAATACAGTAAAGAATGTAGTTAGGGGTGTAGGAGGACACAACAAAGGATACAGATATGTTACAGCAATGGATACAGTTAAAGATGTAGGTATGAATGCAGAAGGATGTAGTTAGGGAAACAGCAGTACGCAACAAAGGATACAGTAAAGGATACAGCAAAGGATGTAGTTAGAGGACATCAACCTATGTTGTTTTCTATGTTGTTTCCTGTGTCATTTCCTTCATCAATACCTACATCATCCTACATAAATCCATATGTTTTTGTACACAATTCCTTTGTTGCTTACTGTCGTTTCCTATGTAATTTCCTACGTTGTTTCTCATGTCATTTGTGCATCAGTCTTTACATCGTCGAGTGTCATTTCCTATGTTGTTTCCTACGTCATCCTATTGTGTTTATGTTGTTTCCTATGTTGTTTCTCATCTCATTCGTGCATCAGTCTTTACATCGTCGAGTGACATTTCCTGTTTCCTATGCCGTTTCTTATGTCATTTCCTACATCAGTCCCTACATCATCCTAGGTTGTTTCCTATGTCGTTTCCTACGTCATCCTACGTCGTTTATGTAGTTTCCTATGTCGTTTCTCATGTCATTTGTGCATTAGTCTTTACATCGTCCTGTGTCATTTTCTATCAACAAAGGAAACGGCAAAGAATACAGTAAAGAATGTAGTTAGGGGTGTAGGAGGACACAACAAAGGATACAGATATGTTACAGCAATGGATACAGTTAAAGATGTAGGTATGAATGCAGAAGGATGTAGTTAGGGAAACAGCAGTACGCAACAAAGGATACAGTAAAGGATACAGCAAAGGATGTAGTTAGAGGACATGAACCTATGTTGTTTCCTGTGTCATTTCCTTCATCAATTCCTACATCATCCTACATCAATCCCTATGTTTTTGTACACATTTCCTTTGTCGCTTACTGTCGTTTCCTATGTCATTTCCTACGTTGTTTCTCATGTCATTTGTGCATCAGTCTTTACATCGTTGAGTGTCATTTCCTGTTTCCTATGCCGTTTCTTATGTCATGTCCTACATCAATCCCCACATTGTCCTGTGTTGTTTCCTATGTCGTCCTATGTTGTTTATGTTGTTTCCTATGTCGTATACAATGTCTTTCCCTATGTCAATTTCTACATCAATACTTGCGTCATCCTACATCAATCCCCACATCATCCTATGTTGTTTCCTATATTGTTTCCTGTGTCATTTCCTTCATCAATACCTACATCATCCTACATCAATCCCTATGTTTTCGTACACATTTCCTTTGTTGTTTCCTATGTTGTTCTTACTTCAATTCCTACATCAATCCCTACTTCGTCCTATGTTGTGTCCTGTGTCGTTTCCCTAATGTGGTAGAGGAGGACAGTGTATGGAGAAGGAAAGGGGGCGAGAGTGGGGAGTGTCACGCAGGAAACAGGCCACAAGCTCTCACAATGTCCCCTCCATGATACTACACCTTGCTAATTCGGCTCTTTTGCTGTAAGTTAGTGCATCTCTTTACTGATGCAAGAGCCTGTTGTGCACCTCCTCAAAAATAAAACCTCGCATTGAAACAACACGGTGAGCAAGCCCCGTGATTGGTGCACTGAGCAGCTAACACGCATCAGCTTCATTATAAAATCATATTCTCAAAAGAAACAAAACCACACTGCCTTCATGTGTTTGGGAGGAGTAGTATGGTCACCGCTATGGCGTTTTAATGCTGTGCTACCCCGGTGTAAACAAGCACAGACAACGAATAACATCCGATAGCAAAATATGCCATTATTCATGCCCAGACTTTGTGGTTCCAAGTTTCATAAAACACACTGACGAGGAAATTTGTTGCATCAAAAGACCAAACTTAGAAGACGAAAGTTGCACGTCGTCTGTAACGAAGTATCAGACGTATTTGAAGTTTGAACCTCACCTCTTTTCTGCACCCAGCCTTCCTTGACGACGTTCTGGTCGCTCATGGTGGCTTCTCCTGGTCACCAGTCCTCCCAGTTCTCCCAGTGTGCTGACGGTGAAGGGCTGATCAGCTGTGGGGGGGCGGGGAGGGGGGGTTGGCAGCAGGTCAGTTTGTTGGAGCCAGTTTCTGTCTGACCTCCTCCTACCTGCGCCCTACCGCTCTCACCTGACCTCTGAATGTCTCTTTCTTTTTTCCCACAATCACTTTCACTTTCCTCCTCTCGGTCGCCGACTCCACCTCACTTTTTTTCACTCCCCTCCTCGTCTCCTTCTCCTCTTTTAAGTATCTCCTCTTTCTGTCCCTCCCCCCGTCCGTCTGGCTCCCTTGTTTTAGTTTTCCTTCGCTCCGCTTCTCTGGAACTTCTTCTTCTTCTTCTTCTTCTTCTTCTTCTTGTGTGTTCAGGCGCTCCAGCCGTGAGTCAGCCTGGAAGGAAACGTAGGCAGAGAAAGGAGAGAAGAGAAAAAACACACATACAGAGCAGGTCAGTGGATGGTTTCCCTCACACAGCAAACACAGCATTGTTCACAGACTCGTTCAGAGCCTTAACACACTTCCTGCCTCCTTACCTCCTTCTCTACTCGCCCTCCTCTTTTACATCTCCTCCTTATTTCCTTCTCTAGTTTCCTGCTGACATTACCGACCCTTTTTTCTTCCTTCTTATCAATCAGTCACTCTCACTCCGATGATTTTGGAGATTTTCTGTAGCTTGGTTTTTCTGTAGCTTCCTGTCCTGAGCACTTTACTGTTACCAGTTCACCTAGAAACTCAGGGAGTGACCACGTGTTTGGATCAGAAGTTAAATCCATCCCTACCATAGACTGTATAATGAGTGGACGTAACGACGTTCGACTCAAACTGAAGCCTCCAGCAGATGCCCCGCCCCCTGGTGTCTGGCTGCAATATAGGTCATAAGCCCCGCCCCCTGGTGTCTGGCTGCAGTATAGGTCATAAGCCCCGCCCCCTGGTGTCTGGCTGCAGTATAGGTCATAAGCCCCGCCTCCCCATGTATTCCAGATATGAGCCGGGAAAACTTAAAAAAAATGCCGATACCTGGTAGAAACGTTTCTCTCATCTTTACACTAAGGTTGTATGATGATGTCATCTGGCTGCATGGTGTTCAGGTTTTTTTTTTTCAGAGAAGTTAGTTTCTCATTAGTTATTGGACGTTAAAAACCGTGATATTAGTTTCATTTTACGATAGTTGACAGCTGCCGTTCATGAGTAGTTTTTACCGGGGATATAAGAAACTTCGAGAAAGAGCCAAAAGGAGACTAAACCTTCTGAAGAAGATGAAATAAATGTTTTTATTTCTCTTTTTTACTTGGCTCCACCGGAAATTCTCTACTGCGCAGACTCTGGCTGCACAATGGCGGCTAGAGAAACGGGGGTTTTTTTGGCCCACAGTAGAGATTTGTGCTATGCCGTCATACCGTGACGTCACGACGTTGGGGTAACGTGACGTTGCGTCGTGACATCATCGTATTTACCTCTGTGTGGAAATGGCTCCAAGCACAGTGACAGCGGAGGAGGAGGAGGAACTGGTAAAAAAACGGTGCTACTTCCGTGATTTGGACGTGGTTCAGGTTCAAAAAGTCGGATGTGGAGCAGAAAAATGTCGTCTGTAAGTTGTGTGGTAACTCTCGCACAATTTTGGAACCTTTTCACTAGGGCTGAATGATTTTAGAAAAAGATCTAATTGCGATTTTTCTGGCAGATATTGCGATTCCAATTCAATTCATGATTTTTCTTCAAATCAAGGTTCAGTGAAGTTTTCACAATGTACAGAAACATTTACAAACTCGACAAAAACTTGTATCAAAAGCTTTTACTCCAATGTAAAGATGAAAACTGAAGGTAAGAAATGTTTCTAGCTTTTATATGTAAGGTCAATATTTTAAGATAAAAAGTGAAAATTTTGAGAAGTTAAGACAAAATTATGAGAAAAATAGTAAAAATTTTGAGATAAAAGTAAAAATTTTGAGAAATCAATTTAACATTATGTGGAAAAAAAGTCTAAACTTTCGCATGTAAGGTCAAAATTTTGCTGCTGCTGTTACATTAAATATCTAATAAATCTAATAAATCGATAAATCAATTCCTGTTCCTATGACCCAACTACATCGAAGTTGGCCGTTCAGACGACATGAATCGATCACGAATATCTTTGGATACCAGCAATTAACTTATTTTAGCATTTAAAATAACATTTTGATTGAACAGCTTGCACATACTGGCAGATCAACTATTACAAAAACGTAAAAAATATTTAGGAAATCAGATATTTACTGATAATGTAGAGCAGCAGTGTGAAACAACTTGTGCTGGGTGGTGGTGTAATAAATCTATTAAGCAAAAACATAATATATTTAGCAGGTCGCTCATAAGCAAAGCGAGTGAGAGGAGCACACATACAGAAGAGAAAGTGAAAGTAAGACTTAAGTAGCGATCTCGTCACATAAGTATCAATCGATCCCGATACCAACATCGATATATCGATATTTTGGATTGATTCATCAGCGTATTTTTAAAGTCTACAGACTCCACTGACGGAAGCAGCTGAAGAACTTTCAAGTTTATTTCATCATTTATAATATATGAAATATGAAATTTGTAGCAAAGAGGGATCAGGGAAATAAACAGATTTGGTTTTGTTGTTGTCACTGTAGAATCAAGGATAAACAGTTTCCATTTCCAAAGATTAATTAGGAAGAATTCTTCAGTTTTCCATCCCTAAATAGAGGTTTACATTTTCTCTTTTCCTGCTCAGTGAAAGAGAAACTGACAGGAGCCTGAGATGAAGACAGGTTTATATTTGCTGTCAGTCTTCACCAGCTTTACTGGAAGGTGGAGGTGGGGTGGACGCACCGTTCCTGCATTTAATGGTGCCGCAGTGGTGTCATTTTTCTCAGATTGTGTAAAATAAACTAACAGATGTCTGCACAAACAGGCTGCAGTAACCGGAAACAGACCAAACCCAGATATCACATCTCACCCTGCATTTCTCACCTCGTACTTCGGAGGAAATTCACTGAAAATTCATCTCTTACAGTATCATACAACTATAAAATAAATAAAGCTTCAACTTTTTAGTGTTTCTCAGTCTTTGGGGTCGCCTGGAATACACTAATTATTATTCTTTTTAAATAAAAACAACACACTGAACAACTGTAATTTATGTTTTACTGTATAGTTAGAATTTTATTATTATTATTATTTTTTTTAATGATAAAGTTTGTTCTTTTTGGTTATGATAATGTTTACATTAGAAAGACACTTCGTTATTCTTGAGGGGGCAATTTGTTTATTTAGGATCTTTCATACCGGCAAAAATTATTACTTTATTTGCTCTGCATGTTAATACAATTTTGAATGAATCTCTAGTTTCTTCAGTTTCCAGTACAAATGGTTACAATTGGCTGTTTGAAAATAATTTTTAAAAATTGATTCAAGGTTTTTATTCGCCATTTGAATCATCAGAATCAGAATCCTTATATCGTCATTGCAGTGTACAACGAAATTGAGCAGCATCTGTGAATCACTCAATCGTAAAATATGGAAATATATTTAAAAACATTGGAAAAAAATAACTATTAAAAAAAATAACATGTATAGAACCAATAGTCCAGTCACAGGAATTCTTATGCAGCCTCTCAGAGCCAATATAATACATTAAAAACACAGGATATTGCACACGACTGTGAGGTAGAGCTGCATTGTTTAAACACATGTATACTTACTGTTGTAAATTGTGATAATAACTGAAATCAGACAGTATGAAAAAATATATTGTGATCATATTTTTTGCCCCAGTTCAAATTAATTTTCTGATGGCAGAAATTTCAGCCCTTAGTATTGTTTGGTTGATAGTGTAAGTGGCTCTAAATATGAATAGTGGTAAATAAATATGTTTGTTTTGCCTGTATTATAACATTTACATCCATGAGAGTGATTATTAATCCAATATTTTAAAGAAAAATTAAGAAACCACTGCAAATTTTCAGAAATGAGCCTCTACATATATGACAGTCATTCAACACAAGCACACCTGTTTCTACCTAATAATGTACTGATGAGGTGATCACCTGAAACGAATCTTATTAAACTAGTAAATGTATAAAAACCATTGCTGTGGTCATCATTATCCTTAAAAACTAGTGGAGTACATGCCAAGACGCATGAGATGTATGAATATATTGATGTATGAATACTTCGTAAGATAAAACATTGGTAATGTGTTATTTAAAATTCAATATGAACTTTTATTTTTGCATTATTTGAAGTCTGAAATCAGTGGGATTTTTTTGGTGCTTTGACCACTTTTAATGTTCTGCAAATAAATGCTCTAAATGACAATATTTGGAATTTAGGGGTAATGTTGTTATTAGTTTATATCATAAAATAAAAATGTTCATTATACTCAAACAAAAACCTATAAATAGCAAAATCAGAGAAACTGAAAAATTTGCAGTGGTCTCTTAATTTTTTCCAGAGCTGTAAATGTAATACTTTACAACTAGTATCATCAAATTATCATTATTATGAACAGTAGTATTCCAGAGAATATGTAAAACGTTCGTACAGGGAGAAGAAGTTGGATTTGATACGTTTTGACTTCTTCTCGCTCCTTTTTGAACATGCCATTGTTTGATTTTGTTGTTTCACCTTTTTCTCCTTTATAATGTTCAAAATAAGACATGTTGAGAACATTTTCATTGTACTATATAACTTAAAGAATCAGAGAAACTGAAAAGTTTGCTGTGCTCTCTTAATTTTTTCCAGAGCTGTACATTGTGATCATTTTTTATCATGAAAAAAAAAGACCCAGTGGTGGTACTCAGCACCAGGAAGACGTGGTGATTTCAACTTTTCATCTAAAAATTCTGGTTTCTTATCTCAAAATTTTACCTTTTTAATTCATTGTTTTGGCTTTTTGTCTCAAATTTTGATATCTTGTCTCCAATTTTTCACTTTTTATCTAAAAATTTTGACTTTCGCCCTCATGATTTCAACTTTTCATCTCAAAGTTCTGATATTCTATCTAAAAAAATGTTATATTCTACCTCAAATTTTG
The DNA here is from genome assembly GCA_008086565.1 of Thalassoma bifasciatum. Lineage (NCBI taxonomy): Eukaryota > Metazoa > Chordata > Actinopteri > Labriformes > Labridae > Thalassoma > Thalassoma bifasciatum. The sequence continues at coordinate 163,582 of RPOG01000240.1, read as the reverse complement.
TTCCATGTCTCAAATTTTTCAACTTTCTCACTTGAAATTTTGACTTTTTTTCCCTCTTGATTTCAGCTTTTTATGTAAAAAAATCTGATATTCCATCTCAAATCTTGACGTTTTATCTCAAAATTTACAGCCTATAGAACCAATTGTCCAGTCACATAAGAATTCTTATGCAGCCTCTCAGAGCCAATGACTTATAAAAAGGCAAGATAGAGGTTTATTTGGAGCTGGTTACAATATTTGGATCTGAAATTTCTTTTAAGTGGGATGAACTTCTTTTTGGACTTGTACGTTCAGACAGTTTAAGTGTGAAAAATAAACATTTAATTGGAATATTGAGTCTATCTGCTAGAAAGGCAATTACAAAAAAATGGCTCAATCCAGACATCCCGTCTGTAGATGAATGGTATGATGTAATTTATGAGGTTTTTGTTATGGAAAGAATCACTTACTCATTAAGACTTCAGCAATCTAAATTTGACGACATCTGGAAACCATGGAAGACGTACATTTCCCTGAAACGACCGTCTTTTGTCTAAGGTTTCTCTATTTATTTAGGTATGCTATTTATTTACTATTGNTAAATGCACTTGTCTCGCCTATATTATTACTTCTACGTTCATGAGAATGGTTTTTAATCCAGTATTTGAAGCCTAGAGTGTGTAAAATGAAGAATAAGCTGTGGTTTGAATCCAAGAGCATCAGGAAACAAACGCCTCCAATGACAACAAAAACAATGGCTGACGGAGCAGACGCTGTATATTTCAGGAGCCGGGTCACAGCCGCGGCCTCGGAGCCCCAAACACCCCCGAAAAACCCCGGTAATCATCCATTCACCCGCATGTTTGAGCCCCGAAACAAACAAATACTCAAACAAACAAACACTGAAACAACAGCTTTTGTTTCAAGGGCGTGTGGAGTCATTATGTGTTACATAACAACATCCGCTGCTGCTCCATTATTTCACTCCCGCGGTTCAGGCGGGAATTAACACCACAACACGGCGCCGTCACGCGCGCATTCACGAGCAAGAACCGGCTCCGAGAGCGGGTCGGGTCGGTGTGTGTGAGCCGGGTTCGGCCTGTGATGGTCGGCTGGAGGATGAGGACTAGCCGCGGATGCTAGCGGGAGGGAGGGGGTGGTGGTGGAGGGGGGGTGATGCTACTGCTAACGTTAGCCGGTGTGCTAACACAGCAGACAGGCTAACTGACAGCTAACGGAGCCGTTTAACGTGACGTTTTTATAATATTTACGATGAATCAACTTCGTCGTTTAACGTCGTTTCATTTCGTATTAACGGTCAGAGACGCCAGGTTGTGTTTAAGAATATACGCGGGCAGTTCGTGGACGAGTCGGATCTTCGGATCGATTCACTGAGGGAGGCCAAGGGTGAATTCCAATTCCTGTCTTAACCCTCAATCTTAATCCTCAAGCTCAACCCTCAATCTTAGTAGCCCTCAAAACCAAGTGTTAAGTATCTTGTGACTTAGAAATGGGACACCCCTTAAATGCAAATGAAATTGTTGTGGACTGTCTGTCAGTTATTCCTTCGGTTAGCGTTATCAAAAAAATATCTGTATAAATAACTGTTGGTGCCTGTATAAGTCGACAGTGTCGTTTGGTATCAAATAACTTAGGTAAACACCAGCTATAACTATCGTTACATAACTCTGCGGCTACAGGAGATGACATTAGCCCGGTCATCTTATACCATTATCGGCACAAGCATGTTATATAGGCTGTTATCTTGATAAAACAATTACATTACCACGGAGAAAAATGACCAATTTGTAACGTTAACTAACTTTAACGATAGCATCATGGCTTGTCTGCACCGGACGCTATTGACAAAAGATCGTAAAATAAAAATAAATGTTCTGCAACAATGAGGTAAATAATCCATAAAATGGGTCTAAACTAAGATAATACAATGGTTTTCCTAATATTTATATCTCCATTAACAAAGAAAATACTATATTTATAGCTCGCCTTCTCTGCCGCTTTAGACGCCATGTTTATTTACCGACAATACGCAATGCATTCTGGGTGTCCCTTAATCCCAAGGGCGGTGTCGGAGAATCTCAGTATTGAGGGAGATACAGCCTCAGTCTTACCCCTCAACCTCAACTTTCTGAGAATCAGGACAGCACTAACACTTCGCGGGAGTGCGCATTTTTGAGATTGAGGGTTAAGACAGGAATTGGAATTCACCCTTAACCCTCAATCTTAACCCTCAATCTCAAAAATGCGCACTCCCGCGAAGTGTAAGTGCTGTATCTCCCTTAATACTGAGATTCTCCGACTTGGGACTAAGGGACATCCAGAATGCATTGCGTATTGTCGGTAAATAAACATGGCGTCCAAAGCGGCAGAGAAGGCAAGCTACAAATATAGTATTTTCTTTGTTAATGGAGATATAAATATTAGGAAAACCATTGTATTATCTTAGTTTAGACCCATTTCATGCATTATTTTACCATCTTTTGTCAATAGCGTCGGTGCGGACAAGCCATGTTGCCATCATTTAAGTTAGTTAACGTTACAAAATGGTCATTTTTCTCCGTGGTAATGTAGTTGTTTATCAAGATAACAGCCTATATAACATGCTTGTGCCGATAATGGTATAAGATGACCGGGCTAATTTCATCTCCTGTAGCTGCAGAGTTATGTAACGATAGTTAAAGCTGGTGTTTACCTTTCAATAAACTATGGTATGCTGTGACAGCTGAATATGGCTGTGGTTGTGTTATTTCAATTTAATAACTGATAGACAGTCCACAACAATTTCATTTGCATTTAAGGGGTGTCCCATTTCTAAGTCACAAAATAGCCCTTAACACTTGGTTTTGAGGGCTACTAAGATTGAGGGTTAAGAAAGGAATTGAAATTCACCCCAACTTTACAGTACAGACTAGGGGTGAATGAATCGATCTCATTTCAAATAAATAAAATACAATTGACTGAATGGATACTGTCGCAACCTGATCCATTCTGCTCCTGTACAGAACGCATCTGCATCCACTCTTCAGCTTAACAACCCATTTTACGGCAGCAACACATCAAGCAACTGGACTTTTTCCTGCTATGCATCATTATTCTGTTTATTTATGCCTCGGTGTGTTCACTGTCTTTCAATAGAAGTATGTGTCTTTGATTTAATTGAAAATAAATAACTTAATAAAGAAAGAAATAGTGAATAAATTAATAAATAAATACATATAAATAATGTGGGGTGATGATAATACTCCCAGTGGGGATTTGGAGGATAAATAATCTAAGGACACTATGTTCCGTTTGTTTGTTCTGAGGCATTAAACTCACAGAAACTGAGGGGATTCTCCAAAACTTGAGTTACATGTGAATTTTGAACATAAATTCAACAACGCCTACCTTCTTGAACACAAGTTCTGGAATAATAAACCATAATTCACCATTTTCCTATATTTATCTTTTATGTATATATGGCAACAGTTGAGGAGGCTTCAAAAGTGTTGGTTTCTTGGTTGTAGGGGAAGTTAATTCAGTTGTAAAGCATGTGGTAATGTTATGAAGCAACTAGAATTTACCCATTGTTTTTATATTTAGTCCCATTTACATGACAACAGCATTAAACGCAAAAAACACATTGAAAAAAATCTGTGTTCACACGGAAATGCCGAGGGACTTCAACCGCTGTAGTACGCATGTCAGGCCTGTAGACGGCGATATAACTGTAGGAGCCAAAGGTTTAGAGGTTGAAGAAGAGGTGAGCTGATCGTCTGGAGTTTATACTAAAAACTTTTTCTCTGATTGCAGAAAAAGTGCAATAAATGCACATTTTTTTAGAAGGCAGTCAGTAGATTCAGCAGCACAAGAAACGTCAGCTTTCATTCCACTCTGGAGGGCGTTGTCAAAAGATAGGCTGAAACGCAACACCACTTTTGCGTTTCACCTTAAAACAGTTCTCGTGTAAACGGCCCCTCAGACAAATGTAAACATACCCAATTTAGCCAAATTCTCATCAGCACTCGTGAAGCTTCCACTGCTGTTGCCATGAAAAAAAGTGGTGTTTCTCAATTTGTAAGAATGAACAATGAATTTACGCTCGTATGGGTCGGACCAAAACTCTTACCCCCAATCAACAAAGAAACAACCAAGACTTTTATATTTTACATCCCTCATCCTATGTGTTTTCACACAAACACACTATTTGCTCATTTTAGTCATTTTTAACTCTTTTTGACAATTTTTTTATCCTACTTTCTGACTATTTTATTTCAGTTGTATCCCAACTTTCTTGCCATTTTCTGTTGCTTTTGGCAATTTTTACCACTTTTCACAGTTTTTTGTTACCTTCTCACAATTTATCGAGTTTCCTAAGAATTTTCTTGCCAATTTTTAATGCTTTTTGTGCCAGTTTGGTCACTTTTAACTCCTTTTTTCACCACTTTAAGAGCATTTTTGCCACTCTTTGAGTATTTCCCAAGTTTTCTCCCAATTTCCTTGCCATTTTTGTTGCTTCTTGACCATTTTTAGTCATTTTAAATTTGCTTCTTCATGCTGTTTCTGCTACTTTTCACCACTTAGATTGTTTCTCTTACAAAGGTAGTTTTCAAAAATTTTGCCATTTGGTTGAGCTGGGTTGAGTGACAACGGTGTCGAACATAAAACAAGTACTGCAAAAAAAAAAGTTCATCTAATATTATGACACAGGTAAAAGAAATATTGCACTGCCAGTGATTAGAATATGGCAACAAACCATATTGGGATTTAATCAAATTTGTGATGAATGGTTCAGAATACATGAGTTAATTGGAGTTCAGAATATTGACGTTTTATTTTGATTTATTTTGTTTTTTTCAGAAATCACTAAAAATGATTAGGCCTCAAATAGAACACTCATTTTTGGTTTTCACTGACAATAATACTGGCTTCCTGTGTCTATTAGAATTGATATTAAGGTCCTATTTATTGTGTCCAAAGCTTTTATCATATAGCACCTTCATACTTAATCGAACTTTTGATTCCTTACCAACCACAGAGAGTCCTGAGTTTTTCAGTAAACTGTTTGCCTGATGAAGGTCTTAGCACCGAAATGACCGAAAGCAAAATTCTTTACAAATTTTGACAGTGTGCGGTGTTTACATATGAAATCATCGCGGGATACCTGCTTGCCAATGCACCTGTCCTTAAAATAGGTGTGCTAAGTTAGCTCTTTTTGGAATCTAGCTCCTTTTCCCTTGTCATCATGTTTTTGGTTTTGATTTGTATTGTTTGTGTTCTTTGCTCTTACGTACATCTGACAGCTTTCTAATGTCACTGTACCCCCTATCTATTTAAGATTGCCCCACTTTGTTTGAATTTGTTTTAACTGCTTTTCATGTAAAGCGCGTCAAGCTGCATTGAATGTATGAAAGGTGCTATATAAATACAGTTCTTGGTAATTTTCGCAGTATCTAATGCAGCTCTTTTAGTATAGAAATTTTGGACATCCCTGCAGGAGGACAACACCGGATCTTGTTGCTGAGCAGAGCCAAAAGTCCCGGATCACTGATGTGACGCGAAATTCCCATCACTATTTTTGAAGGGATGGGAGACCGGGGAGGGGGGGGGGTGAAGAGGGGGGTAAAACGGGGAGGTTGGGGAGGTTGGGGAGGGGAGGGGAGGGGAAGGGGGGGGTGT
>RPOG01000240.1:103306-156649 GCA_008086565.1 Thalassoma bifasciatum | reverse complement strand
GGGGGGGGGGGGGGGGGGGGGGGGGGGGGGGGGGGGGGGGGGGGGGTGTCGTTCATCACAGAGATGGGCCGAGGCCAGACGGACGGTACCGTTATCTGCACGAGCCCTCCCCTTCCTCCTGCAGCAGCATCCCGGCGCCGCATCCCTCCATCCAGCCCCGCGGATGACGAAGCAGCAGCAGCCGCTAACAGCAGCAGCTAGCCCGCGTGCTAACCTCCGCTCCCACCCGCTCCCAAAAACCACGACCTCCACCCCGGCGTCTCCCCTCCCTCACCCCCCTCTCCCTTCCCCCACCTCCGGCACGTTGAAGCACATTATGGTCATAATTTCACCTGGTAGTCGAAGAATGATAGGGATGCCCCCTCCTCCTCCTCCTCCCCCTCCTCTATGGGCACTGGAGCATCCGACGGAGTAACGTCCCTCAGCGGCGAAAACAGGACGAGGACAGCGCTGGATCCATAGCCGCGGATGCCGTGTCCAGTTAGAAAGAGGAGGGTTTTTGTGTCCCGGACGGACAGACAGACACACAGACGGAAGGAAGGAAGGACGGAAGGACAGACAGGCAGACCCGCTCGGCTCCTGCTCCCTCCGCAGCTCCGCCAGGAAACCTCGCTCGGCTCCGAGTCGGCGCGTCACGTTCAGCCAGATCTGACTGGGAGGACTCCTGCTGCATTCAGGGGCGGTGGGAAATATCAGATACACTCACTGACCCATCCTGCTGCTGCTGGGAAACCAGGCTCAACCTGGGAATTTAGAGCTCGCTGGCATTGTCTATGAACCAAAGCTTCACAATGAGAGTATTAAGGTCACATCCTGGGTTTTATAAGCACTACTTAAGAATTTTATTCAGTTTTTGGTTTGATTTGTACGGAAGAGGATTAGGGCCACTGAGAAAAAAAAAATTCCCCTCCCAAAAAAAGTCAGAATTCTGAGAAAAAAGTCAGAATTCTGAGATTAAAGTCAGAATTCTGAAAAAAAAGGCAGAATTCTGACTTTTTTTTTTTTTACTTTAATCTCAGAATTCTGACTTTTTTTCTCAGAATTCTGACTTTTTTTTTTTTTTAGATTTTTTTTTCTCAGTGGCCCTAATCCCCTTCCGTAGAATTCTGACTTTAAACTCAGAATTCTGAGATTAGAGTCAGAATTCTGAGATTAAAGTCAGAATTCTGAGAAAAAAGTCAGAATTCTACAGAAGAGGATTAGGGCCACTGAGAAAAAAAAAATTCCCCACCCAAAAAAAGTCAGAATTCTGAGATTAAAGTCAGAATTCTGAGAAAAAAGTCAGAATTCTGAGATTAAAGTCAGAATTTTTTTTTGGAATTTTTTTTTTTTCTCAGTGGCCCTAATCCTCTTCCGTACAATTCTGACTTTTTTCTCAGAATTCTGAGATTAAAGTCAGAATTCTGAGATTAAAGTCAGAATTCTGAGAAAAAAGTCAGAATTCTGAGATTAAAGTCAGAATTTTTTTTTGGAATTTTTTTTTTTTCTCAGTGGCCCTAATCCTCTTCATTAGATTTGATTTACATTATTAATAATAATAATAATAACAACTTTATTTATAGAGCACCTTTAAAAACAACAGTTCACAAAGTGCTTTACAGCAGGGACAAAATCAACAAACAACAAGTAGTGAATCAAATAGCGAGCAACAATAAAAATTAATAATCATACAGACCAATCAGAATTAAAAGAGAAGAGAACTCAGGCAGTGCAAGACCCTATGATGAGACCATGAGGACCAGAGGTGAGAAGGAGTAAAAGAGCAAACAGGAACAATAGAGAGGATAAAAACAACAATGAAATATAGCAGTGAATAAATAAGGAAATAAAAGGATAAAACAGCCTAAAAATTAGAGTGGAAATGATAACTGGAGCGCTCAACTCATTGAAAATAATTGAGTAAATAAATGAAAACATAAATAATTAAAATAAACTCGTAAGTGAATGAATAAATAGGGAGGTAAATAAATAGATAAATAAATAAGTGAGTCAGCTCTGTAACAGGGTGGTAAAAAATACAAAAGACGACAATAGAGAGGTGAAGAGATAGACACAGTGATAAGAATAGGAAGAAGAGGAAGAAGAAGACGACAACATTAACCTCTTAAGACCTGGCATCCACATATGTTTCATTACATTTCTGCCTCTCAGACCCATGAAACTTCATTTTTTAAAACTTAAATCTATTTTTCACATTTAGGGACACTTCCCACTTCATCCTTTGATGAAATAACTTTAAGCCCATTTAAGAGAAAAAAGTGTAGTTAGGAACAATAACACTTTTTTTTTTTTTTTTTTTTTTTTTTTTTTTTTTTTTTTTTTTTTTGTCAGTAGATTTTTATGCAACTTTTAACCTTAAATGATCACCAAGGTTTCTTAAGGTTGTTGCCACATGTACTGAAAATATGTTCTGTGTTTTTATAGGTCACTTCTTGTTTTTTATTTTTATTTTTTTTATTTTTTTTAATTAATTACATAAACAGACAAGACACCATAAACACAAAATACACCCCACTCACCCTCAAAACTACACATGGTACAAAAAAATAAAGTATACATATAGACCAGTTCAGTTAACATTTTCAAAATAAACCTTTGAGAACCTCCCATCTCCTTTCATATGTTTTGGCATCATTGTCGGTTTCGACCATATAACCTTCTAAGACTATATATCTCTGTACAAATCTTTTAAAGGAAATAATATTGAGTGAAGATCTATCTATGGCCTTAAAAATTAAACGTTTACCAAGAACAAAAATTAGGTTAACCAAGTCATTACTGTCTACAAACTCTCCTGAGAATACAGAAACAAAATCTAATTTTAAGGACAAGCCAATTTCTAAACACATTTTCTCAACGTTGCTCCAAAACAATAACACTTTTAAAACTAGTAGCGAACTAATAACACTAAAAACACAACTTCCTGTATAAAGACCAAATTAAGGTTTCATACGTTTTAGGTCTTACTGATCCTGAAATAGCAAGGAGGAATTAAAAATTCTTAAAAAAGTTAAAAAGAAAAAAAGTTTTAAGAGGATAAATGTTTGTCCAGAATCAGAATCAGCTTTATTGCCAAGTATCTTCAAGAAGCAAACAAGGTATTGACTTCAGTTTTAACTGTGCTCTCTTTGTACAAAAACAAGTAAGAATAAACATTAAATATCAAATATATTAGAAAACAGATATTCAATAACTACATATTTAAATAGTGCAATGAAAATGTTCTAAAAATGTCTTATTTTGACCATTATAAAGGTGAAAGAATAAAATCAAACAATGGCATGTTCAAAAAGGAGCGAGAAGAAGTCAAAACTTATCAAATCCAACTTCTTCTCCCTAAATGAACCATTTACATATTCTTTGGAATACTACTGTTGATAATAATGATGATACTTGTTGTAAAGTATTACATATACAGCTCTGGAAAAAAATTTAGAGACCACTGCAAATTTTTCAGTTTCTCTGATTTTGCTATTTATAGGTATTTGTTTGAGTAAAATGAACATTTTTGTTTTGTTATATAAACTCCTGATAACATTACCCCCAAATTCCAAATACAAATATTGTCATTTATAGCATTTATTTGCAGAAAATGAAAAATGGTCAAAGCACCCAAAAAATCCCACTGTTTTCAGACTTCAGATAATGAAAAAAAAAAGTTCATATTCAATTTTAAACAACACATTACTCATGTTTTAACTTTGGAAGTATTCAGAAACCAATATTTGGTAGAATAACCCTGATTTACAATAACATCTCTCATGTTCTCTCACAGCAATGGTTTTTCATATATTTAAACTTGTTAAATAAGATTTGGTTCAGCTGATCACTTCATCAGTCCCTTATTAGGTAGAAACAGGTGCTTGTGTTGGAATTCAACAGACACTGTAATGGAATGACTGTTATATGGGTCAATGAGGTGACGTCCCTTTTTTTGTGTCCGAGTGCAATATTTCCTTCCATCATGAATTGAGTATTTCATCACATGTATTTCTTTATTCTATGAAACCTGTGTTATTTGAACACATCTTTAAACTATTAAAATATAACATGTTTTTTTGTGTTTTGGTAGGAGTTTGGGGGTTTTACAGTCCACCACGTACCGTCCTGACAAGTATCCACAGTAATTAAACTCTAAAAATTGAATGTCAGTTATTGTAAATGGAAATTAAAAATACAGTGGCATTATTTTATGCTTGAACCTTTTTAAATAAAACATTCTTTGCAAATGAAAAGAATTTTAAAGCTGTTGAGAAATGTCAAAAACTTCTGTCCCGTAATTTTCACCTTGTCAAATGTCAGGGTGGTGCAACCGTAACATTAGACTTTTATTTTAAAGTGAAGAGAATAAAACAGGAAACAGGAAACTGCATCAGCCAGAGGAGCCCAAATGACATTTGTGACCAAGTGGAAAAGTTTGTAGATTTCTCTGAAATACTGATAAAAAAGGTTTTTTCACTTCATTGGTGACTGGAACAATTTCCATGTCAGGTGGTACAACCAATGTAATAATGTGAAATGTTATTTTAACATCAAATTATTTATCTTATTCACAAATAAAAGAAATGAAACACACAAAATGAAAATGTATGAGTCACTACAGACACTTGAGAGATACTTGCCAATAATTTCACACAGAAAAAATAACAGGAACATATAAATATATTTTCATATATTTGGTTGCACCACCTGACATTTTTGGGTGCTCAAATTAAAAATACAAAAAAATTATGAACCAAAAAACTTTGAAATGTTGGTCAACTACTGAAATCTGTTAGAAAACTTAATTCTTCACTCAGAAATATGTTTTTATCCATTTTCAAAGAACTTTTTAAAAATACGTTTTTAGACCCTCTTTTTGTCATTGACCCATATACGTCATAGAGATGCTGATTTCTGAAAAATTTGCAGTGGTCTCTCACTTTTTTCCAGAGCTGTACATGCGCTTTCCCCAGCGCTTTTCAAAAAAACTCAAAGTCGCTGTACATTGATAATGTTAAAAGTGCAGGTAAGAACAAACAGGTAAAACAATATTTTACAGGGTAGAAATAATAGTGCAGATTAAAAAATGTACACCAGATAAACGCTCGAGTCTTGAAAGGTTAAAGGTCATAAAATAGTTCTTTTTCAACACATTTTGATAAGAAGTATTATATATTGGACATTTTTGGGTAAAATACACCCAATGATAGTGATGGTGTAACTATTTCAAGCGATAGTGTTCTTGGTTTAACCCTCTGATGCATGAATGATGAAAGTCAGTGTCAGGATTTTTCATTTGAGTGTTTTTATTTGTCTTAAAGCATGAAAAAAAGTTTTCCATGGTTTTTTTTTTTCAAATATTTGTAACTGAGCATTTAACATAAAACAGTGTGAACTGAATGTAGATATGACTCTTTTTTTTTCTTTTTTTTTCTGGTAATTTCATGAATAATCTTTTTATAATGCTTTGTGAAACATTTTAACTCTCTTTTCATCCATTTTAGCACTGAATTATTTATAGCAGTGATTCCCAACCTGTGGTCCACGGCCCCCTGGTGGGCCGTGAAAGTATCCCAAGTGGGTCGCCAATTTTTTTCCAAAATAGTACGATTTTTGTCATGGGATGGGGGTTGTAATTATGTAAAGAAAAATATAGGGAATGATTTTTTACAAGGTATGACGCAGTTGTTTAAAAGGATAAAAAAATGTTCAAATATCTAAATATGAAAAGTTGTTGTTAAAAAGCAACGTGGCCTCGGTATTTGTAGAGTCACAGGTGGGCCATGAACATTTTTGAAACTTTAAAGTGGGCGCTGAGTTGGAAAAGGTTGGGAACCACTGATTTATAGTTATTACGCAGTTTCACCCTCAAATGTTTGTCTATAACTTTTTTAAAGATATAAATATATTTGGAAAAAGAATTGAAAACATTTTTTCAGGCTCTAAGAAGAATAAAAATATCCTGACACAGACTAATATGAATTTCCACCACATGAACCATTGAATTTAGGAGTAAATAACTTTAAAATAGGTGTATTTGTGTACTGTAGTGACCACTATGCACCACAGGGTTAAATTCGCGACTTTTAAAACCTGCAAATTTCAACTTCTTCCTCCAAAATTTAGAGGTTTCTTTCTGGAGAATTTTAATTAAATATTTATGAAGTTGCCCGGTATAACTTAATAATAATAAATTATTAAAAAGTCAAGAAAAAAATCCGTCAGCTTTACTCTTGCATTCCTCAAACTACAAAACAGACCAAACAGAAGTGTCATCCTACAAACTACAGTCAAATACAGTATCAGTGAAAACTACATGCTGCATTCGAGTGTAGTTTGTTGTAGACAAATTCAAAAACAGCCCCAGAGTCGTTGGTTCACTCTTGCCACATCCAATATGGCGGTAACATGGACGTGTGATTCAGCACTCAATGCGGCGTCTACGTTTATACGTGTGTATCCGAACGCCTCTCAGTCAGAGTGTTGCATTTTACATTATACCACAAAGCTGGAGTTTACAGAAGGTCCCTGAATGCAGCACTTCTCTCCTCATGGCATCCAGGGCTTTTGTTGGTCCCCAGCTTTTGTTGTCTCTCTCTCTCCCTCTCTCTCTCTCTCTCTCTCTCTCTCTCTCTGTTGGATTTATGTGTCCACATTCAGTCCAGCTATAATTCACTTCCGTCTGATCCAGACACCGAGCCTCCTCCGTCCACTCCACCCCCCCCACCCCCCCACCCCCACACACTCATACCCCCCCCTCACATTTTTTTATCCAGACTTTTTCTTTATTTTGTTTACACATGCAGTTATTAATTCACTCCAGCTTACCTAAATGTATATATCACCCCCTACCCCCCACCCCCTTCACCTCCTCCCCCCTCCCTCCCTGCTCAGCCCTCCTGTGAATGGGGGCTTTGTTTGGGGATCCTGGTCCCAGTCTGGCTGCAGGCCTGCACAGACGGGACTGATGCTGCTGCTGCTGCTGCTGCTGCTGCTGCTTTGCATTAATCAATTACAGTCTGTGACGGAAACCATTCACGCTACGAGCCCAGACGGTTTACGGACGTGTCTGCTCGCCGTCGACGACGCACGACTGTACAAAAAGATTTCAAAAATAATTCATATACACAGTAAAATCAGAGGTGACAGTTCCTCACACTGTGATTTTGATCTCTGATTTTGGTTTTGGTATCACTTTGATACCTGATAAAGTTGTTTGAAAAGATATAAAAAACAAAAACATAATTTGAAGATTTGATTCTGCTCATTCACAACCCTCAGTAGGCGGACAGTAGGTGGCAGTATACACTATAAAAGTGATATAGTTTGCTGTTAAATATCAAAAATGTTCTTTCACTCCCTATTTTTGGTGTCTGAACCTGTCTTTGAGTTTTCTTCAACCTGCAACTTTTAGCCTTGAAGTCAATATAGAAGGAGTTAGAAACTGCAGTTCCTCAAGTGTCCACTAGAGGCTGGCTGAAGAAGCACCAGAAACCACACACACACACTCACACACATTCAAAAAAGCAACACCAGACACGTTTTTTAGCCTTGTTTGAAACATTTTGGTCTGAATAGTCTATATCTCTACCAGCACACCCTGTTTGAGGAGGATCCCTTTTTTCCTGAACGGTTTGCACAATTGGAAAAGTTCCAATGGTTTTTTGTTTATTAGTATTTTAACTACTGTTATGATAATGTAATTATTATTATTATATAGTTGTGTGGTAGTAAAAGGATAAGATAAGATAAAATAAGACAGTATTTCATAGATGTCTGCGGGGAAATTCAGATGTTACAGCAACTAGAACAAGATGAAAAACCAGAATGAGAATAGGAACAATCAATAGAAAGTCTAAGAATCTACAACAAATTAAGGTAGGTACTTGTATATATGCAAGTGTTAAATATCAAGATATATAAAAGTGTTAAAAATTAAAAAAAAATTAGATATTTGCATGTGTTAAAAATGAAAAATTTCAGATGTGTAAAATTATAAAAAATTATTAAAAATTGAGAATTTATATATGTACAAATGTTAAATATATGTATGTGTTTAAAATGGTTACAGTTGTTTTGAATAGACAGTTGGTTGAGTAGTGATTCAATATTGAGCATAATAACAATATATGAATAAATATCTATCTATATCTACATTTATATCTTATATATATATATATATATATTTAATACACAACAACTAGCTACATTCTAACTTTCTAAAATAATGCGCCATGCCTTGTTTGTTTTGTATAGTGTGTGAGCAGCTAAATATCTTTCCCTTTACTTTCAGTTTCAGTTTTTGTCTCATGATGAGGAGAAACATCCTCCACTGACTCGTGTGCAAAGAGAGGGAGAAGCTGTGAGATGCTGGAGGATCTGTTGATGCTGTCAAAGGTGTTTTTATTTTTACAAAGTAAGAGGAAAAGACTCATAAATGTCATTGTACATATGTTTGTTAATGTTCAAATTTTCAGTTAATCCTGCTCAATTTCTTTTCTCTGTTTGTTTGAGATGTTTTTTCAACACTGAACCTCTAAAATCCAATTCTGTGTTTGTTTGTTTTTTCCAGTTTAAACTGTTTCACTTTCATATAACAGGCAGTACATTGGAAATAACCGACTTTTTTATATTTTAAATAATCAAAATAGATTAGTAGGCAGGTATTTTGAGGCTCAGGTGTTACAGGGTTAAATAGTTTGTAATTTCCAAGTTTATAAAATAACAAGTTTTGTCCATATAAGGGCATGTTTGCTTGGACCATGAGCCTGAAAACTCTTGTAATAAAGTTCAAGCTTTAAATGCACAAAATTAACAACAACCTGCTTATAAATTGGCCCCTCCCACCAATTAGGTAAATGTTCTTATTTAGCTGTGTGTGTGTGTGTGTGTGTGTGTTACTGGTGTCGGTTTCTCTGTTGTCAGAGGCCAGTGTTGGGTTTCTCCGTCCTGAATCTCCTGCAGAGTAAACGTCAACATGAGTCGACAGAGTTAGAGCTGGTTTTTAAAGTTAAAGAGTGAAATAAAGTTAAAGAGGAGGTTTTTAGTTCAGTCTTTGCAGAGCAGGTAAGAGTTTTTAGGTTTTATTTTGTAAATTAACCTGTGTTATTGTTCACTTCCTGTCTGTAGTTTGAATTATCCTTGTGCCCTGTTTAAAAATCATTTTCCTCACGTGTGTGCGTTTTCTTCATCAACTCTGGTTTGTTATCCTTTTTACTTTCTCTCCTTTAAGTTAATCTTTTATTAAACGTATACATCTATAAGCTCATCTTTTCTTTGTCACTAAGTTTTCTTTCCGTCTCCTTTCTCTTTTTTGTCTCTTATTTATCTCCTCATGTTGACTTGTCTCTCTCCTTCAGGACTTTTTTTTTTCTCCCATACAATCGTCTTTTCTCTCCATCAAGGTCTGGTTCTCTCCCTTTATGTCATTTTTTCTCTCTCTCATTGTCTTTTATTATCTCTCTCACTATCAACTTTTCTCTCTCATTGTCTTTTATTATCTCCCCTTATGTCATCTTTCTCTCCAAAATGACATCTGTTATCTTTCCTTTTTCCATCTTTTTGCTCCATATGCATTCTTTTCTGTCATTCATTTTTTCATTTTTCTTCACTCCTTAATGTCATCTTTTCTCTCATTTTAAAAAAATCTTTTTTCCCTAATTTTTCCATCTATTCTCTCACCCCTATTTCCATTTTTCTCACTCCTTTTGGCCATCTGTTCTCTCCTTTTTTCATCTTTTCTCTCATTGTTTTTTTCATCTTTTCTCTCGTAGTTTTTTTCATGTTTTCTCCTCTTTTGTCATCTTTTTTCTCATCCCTTTTTCATTTTTTCTCACTCCTTTTGGTCGAATTTCCTCTCATTTTTTTCATCTTTTCTCTCCTTTGTTTTTATTTTTCTCTCCTTTTTGTCATCTTTTAACTTCTTTGTTTTTATTTTTCTCTCCTTTTTGTCATTTTTTCTCTCTTTTTCATCTTTTCTCTCCTTTGTTTTTATTTTTCTCTCCTTTTAGTCATCTTTTCTCTCACTTGTTTTTATTTTCTCTCCTTTTTTCATCTTTTCTCTCATTGTTTTTGTTGTTCTCTCCTTTTTGTCATCTTTTCTCTCTTTTTCATCTTTTCTCTCCTTTGTTTTTGTTTTTCTCTCCTTTTTGTCATCTTTTCTCTCCCTTTTTCATCTTTTCTCCTTTTTTGTCATCTTTTTTCTCCTTTGTTTGTATTTTTCTCTCCTTTTTGTCATTTTTTCTCTCTTTTTCATCTTTTCTCTCCTTTGTTTTTATTTTTCTCTCCTTTTTGTCATCTTTTCTCTCACTTGTTTTTATTTTCTCTCCTTTTTTCATCTTTTCTCTCATTGTTTTTGTTGTTCTCTCCTTTTTGTCATCTATTCTCTCCTTTGTTTTTGTTTTTCTCTCCTTTTTTCATCTTTTCTCTCATTGCTTTTGTTTTTCTCTCCTTTTTGTCATCTTTTCTCTCCTTTGTTTTTATTTTTCTCTCCTTTGCCTTTTTGTCATCTTTTCTCTCCCTTTTTCATCTTTTCTCCTCTTTTGTCATCTTTTCTCTCCTTTGTTTTTATTTTTTCTCTCCTTTATGCCATCTTTCCTCTCATTCTTTTTTTCATCTTTTCTCCCCTTTATGCCATCTTTTTTCTCACCACTTTTTCATTTTTTCTCACTCCTTTTGGCCATATTTTCTCTCATTTTTTTTCGTCTTTTCTCTCATTATTTTTCATGTTTTCTCTCCTTTGTTTTTTTCTCCTTTATGCCATCTTTTCTCTCCTGTTTGTCACCTTTTCTCTCTTTTTTCATCTTTTCTCTCATTCTTTTTTTCATCTTTTCTCTCCTTTTTTTATCTTTTCTCTCATAGTTTTTTTTCTTCTTTTCTCTCCTTTAAGCCATCTTTTCTCTCAACCCTTTTTTTCTTTTTTCACTCCTTCATATCACCTTGTTTTCTCCTTTATGTCATTTTTTTTCTCCACCTTTTTGCAATCTTATCTCTTTCCTTGTCCTTTTCTCTCTCTCTAGGTTGTCTTCTCTATCTATCTACTCTCTCTCTTCTTTAAGTCGTCTTTTCTCTCACTTATCTTTGTCTTTTCTCTCTTCCTCTGGGTCATTTATTTCTTTTTCTTCTTCTTCTTTTGCTTTAATCATCTGGTTGTTCTATTCTGCCTTTAGGCTGTCTGTTCTCTTTTTTTGGGTTGTCTCTTTTCTCTTTAGATTTTCTTTTCCCTTTTTCCCTTTTTCAGGTTTTCTTTTCACATGTTTAGAAGATAAAGTCCATCTAAAGTTCCTTACCAAGTTCTGGCTCGATGCACTGTTGTGTCCTTTCAAAATAAAGGCATAAAACCCTAGAAACTGTTTATAACCTCCAGGTCCAGATCTTGAGGCAGACTCGCCCTCGTCTCCACGGCGATGGCAGGATCTGGTGTCGCCCTGAGGCTGCACGAGTTCAGAGAGCGGGATGGATCCAACATGTCAGCGATAAAGTGAGCAAAGCATCAGGAATCTGAAACTGCAGGAAATTATTACAAACCTAAGAATTATTCCATCAATCTTATTTGACTTAAAGCTCCTGTGAAGATTCTTTTTTCCAGCTTTCAATCAGACTGAAATTAAGACACATGTTACTTTATGAGCCACAGAAGCAACCAACACCACCAGCAACGCAACAAATTGCTTCTGTAACGTATTATGTTGCCTCTATGATCGCTGTGAGGGGGGTAGGTGTTAGACCAGACAACTGATGGGAAAATGAAAAAACAGGCAACTTTTGAGGTGAAATTACACATGTACAGTACAAAATAAGCAAATAAATGAACTATTTCACTTCACCCACAGGGGGCACCATAATCAACAAGAGCATAAAATTACCCACAGGAGCTTTAAGGTACAAGAATTTATATTAAAACTGTCTTTTTACTGTTATTTTTTATTGGTTCACAAAGAAAATGTAAAACATTGACACAAGATACAGTTTCTGAATTATCTCTAATGCGATGTTGAAATAAATCTTAAAGAATAAAATACAGTACAATAAATAATTGATAAAAAAACATTTTAGAGAAGCTGGAGTCTGAAGAGACAAGATCGATGCCAATCAAGAGACTCACATGAAATTAAAATACGCATTTTTTAAAGAACTTGTCGTTTGTTACATGTTGTTGTTTGTGTTTCTACAAAAATTAGACAAATCTAAAATGTACAGTTTTGTATTTTTTACATACAGAATTATGAAATGTGTTTGCATCCATTAAAGCTCCTGTGAGGGGTTTTGGGGGTCAATCAAAAGACATCCGCACATCTAAAGACAAATTCAACAAAGAGTGAAGTAATTCACTCTTTGTCCACAGGGGGCGCCAAAAATGACACAACCTAAAAGCTGCTCACAGGAGCTTTAACTTTGCATTTGTCTGTTTTTAGAGCGACACGTGTGGGGAGAGATGTACACGGGTTATATCCAGGTCAGCTGGGCAGAGTCCACAAGGTGCACGCTAAGGATTCTGGGTAAGTTTGGTTGTGATATAAGACGTCAATCCTGCTAAGATAGTTTTCTACATGATTTGAAAGGTAACAGATTTTTTATTTGAAGGTGTGAAGTCAGGGGCGGATCTACCAGGGGGGCAAAGGGTGGCAGCTGCCCCCTTAAAACAATGCTTTGCCCCCAAGTTATAAAGATGATGATAGAAATTCACTGACTAATTATGGGATAGCTCAAAATTATGGGGTAAAATGTGATATTTTGAGCTTTAAAGTTTAAAAATCCAAGTTTAAACTCAAAATTTTGAGATAAAACATCAAAATTATGGGGCAAAAGTTGAAATTTTGAGATAAAAAAAATTTTGGTTTTAAAATAAATAATTTTTAGATGTATAGTCAAGTTTGTGGGGCATAATTTGGAATTTTGTGCTAAAAAAAATAAAATTTTGAGTTTAGAAGTCGAAATTTTTGGATAACTTTTGGTTAAAAAGTCAAGATATTAAGATAATAGTCAAGACTATAGGGGTAAAAGTTGGAGTTTTGCCATATCTAAACATTTATGACTATATAAGGCAAAAAAGGGAGAAATTTCTGCAAAGGCAGTTCTTCATTTGGATATTTTAACTGGCAGAAATTGTCTTCAAAACATTATTTATGCTGCCTTTATACAAATGTTTCTCCCTGCAAATATAGAGGGAGTGTTGTAAATAAATGTTTGAGTTATGAAGCTACTTTGTGGTCTTTGGTAGAGGATCCTCTTTTTGTTTTTTTTACAGAATAAAATCACCCTATTATTTAATTAATCCAGCATAAAGACTTCTGACATTTTGACACCACTGAGCAACTGCTGGAGGTTTTTCTGTTGTGTTACAGTTTTGACCTCATGAGACGAAGATCTCACTCGCTCCACGAGTTTTCTCCTCAGTCTCCAAACCCTCAGAGAGAAAACTACCATCAGAGCTTCGACCTCCGAACCCTGAAAGCTCTAAACCTCCTCCGTGACAGTCCTGAAGTCCTTGGACAGCGCCCCCTTCAGACGACTTACCAGGAGCAGTTTGGTCCTCTCTTTTTTTCTGCAGATGTTTCTGAAGAAAGTTTGAAGTTTAAACCCATTTACTGAATTTTTCAGCTCTACAGTTACATTTTACGACCACAGGAGGGCGCCTTTCAGCTGAGTTTATACTTAAACGGTGACTGTGCTTTAGAATATCTTTAATTTTCTATTGATAGATATTTATGGGTCAATGACGAGACGTCCCTTTTTTTGTGTCCAAGTGCAATATTTCCTTCCATCATGAATTGAGTATTTCATCACATGTATTTCTTTATTCTATGAAACCTGTGTTATTTGAACACATCTTTAAACTATTAAAATACAACATGTTTTTTTGTGTTTTGGTTCCTCAAAGCCCCAAAATGTCAGGTGGTGCAACCGTCCTGACAAGTATCCACAGTAATTAAACTCTAAAAATTGAATGTCAGTTATTGTAAATGGAAATTAAAAATACAGTGGCATTATTTTATGCTTGAACCTTTTTAAATAAAACATTCTTTGCAAATGAAAAGAATTTTAAAGCTGTAGAGAAATTTAAAAAAACTTTTGTCCCTTAATTTTCACCTTGTCAAATGTCAGGGTGGTGCAACCGTAACATTAGACTTTTATTTTAAAGTGAAGAGAATAAAACAGGAAACAGGAAACTGCATCAGCCAGAGGAGCCCAAATGACATTTGTGACCAAGTGGAAAAGTTTGTAGATTTCTCTGAAATACTGATAAAAAAGGTTTTTTCACTTCATTGGTGACTGGAACAATTTCCATGTCAGGTGGAACAACCAATGTAATAATGTGAAATGTTATTTTAACATCAAATTATTTATCTTATTCACAAATAAAAGAAATGAAACACACAAAATGAAAATGTATGAGTCACTACAGACACTTGAGAGATACTTGCCAATAATTTCACACAGAAAAAATAACAGGAACATATAAATATATTTTCATATATTTGGTTGCGCCACCTGACATTTTTGGGTGCTCAAATTAAAAATACTAACAAATAATGAACCTAAAAACTTTGAAATGTTGGTCAACTACTGAAATCTGTTAGAAAACATAATTCTTCACTCAGAAGTATGTTTTTATCCATTTTCAAAGAGCTTTTTAAAAATACGTTTTTAGACCCTCTTTTTGTCATTGACCCTTATAAAGATTAAAAAACAGGAGAAAATTAAACTGAAGAAAGCTGGAATGATTTTAATCTGTTGAAATACTTTGTCAGGATGTATTCTAAATATGAGGATTCAATTACATTGCCAATTATTTAATTGATCATTTTTCAAATGTGTTTCTGTTTCTTCATTATTTATGCTTAATTATCTGTTCTTAAATATTTATGCTTTCTTCCCTACTATTAACGTTTGTCAAAATTTTGGACTCCAATTTAATTTTCATCATGTACATTAAAGATATATTATGCTATTATATTCTATGTCAATTTAAATCTTTCAGTCCATCCTGATATAAATTGTTAATTTTCCCTTTTTTCCCCCCTTTAAATGCAATTTTCTTAAAATCACATGCCTGGAAACTTTCGATGGAGGATTAGGACCATGTTCTTGTAACTTTATGACTTTATTCTTTTAAATTTATGAGATTACTCTCAATATTTTTTGATTTCTTTTAAATCCTCATTGTAGAAAACAGAAATATTAATCAAAACAAGTAAAAAGAAAAAAAAAAAAAGAAAAAAATCTCATTTGTTTATTGTTTTCTGACACTGCCCTCTAGTGGCCATAGTACGCAACAGCAGAATTACATGACTATAAACGAAAAACAGCAGAAAAACAATCAAATATCATAATTTCTTACCTGTTTTTAGCTTATTTTATGTTTGGATGTTTTAGACGTTGTATTTTAATACAGTAAAACAATGGTGAAACAGTTTTTTATTGGTTTTGGTGTTTCTATTTACACAAGTGTGTTCATTTCTTTTTATATATTTGTTTTTTATTCTCTTTGGGCCTAAGTTTTGCTTCTTTTTGGAGGTTTATTTACTTAACTTGAGTTTGTTTGGGTTGGTTTAGTTGCCGTAGTATTGCTTTACTTGGGGTTTGGTTGTGGTTTATCTTGTCTATTCTAGGAGAATAATATTATTGATTTGTGTCAAAATAAAATTGAGTCCTCCATTGAGAAACAATAAACAAGATGCTTTATATGTCAATTCACTGCAAGAAAATCACATTTCAGTTTTATTCCATCCAAGAAACATAAGGAGACAGTGACATGTAACAGGGGGAGGATTGTGTAACAGCCGCTGCTTTTCGTTAGATGAGACAAAGAGTACAAGAGGGAGGAAGAGGGAAAAAAAGCGTAATACTACACTAGGATCCCGTTGGGGCCTGTATTTTCTTACTTAGTTAAATCTAGAGCAGTGGTTCCCAACCTTTTCCAATTCAGGGCCCACTTTTAAGTCTCAAAAATTGTTCGCGGCCCACCTCTGACCATATAATTATGGGGGCTGTATAGCGCCTTGTTAGCGCTTGATTTGTAACAAAGACCTGAAATGTAAGAAAAAAAATGTAATAAAACCCGAAATGTGATAACTGGTCAATGATGTAACAGATGCTGAGCCCAGAAGGTAAAAGTCATTTGCCCACGATAATAACAACTTGTTAAATGTTGGGTCAGTGATTAAAGTCTTGGGATATACAACATTTGTTTAATCAAATCTCAGGGTTTTGTTAAATTTGGGGTCATGTTACATGTTGGGCTTTAACTTTCCCTCTTCAAGGACTTTTCTTATATACAAACGTTTGAACATGTTGAATATCCTTACAAATGTAACCAAGTTTTAATATTTAAACATTATTCTGTACATTTGTATCTTTATATAATTACCCTTCATTAAAACTCAGACTATTTTGAAAATGATTTGGCGGCCCACTTGCAATATCTCCGCGGCCCACCAGGGGGCCACGGACCACAGGTTGGGAATCACTGATCTAGGGGGTAGCTTTTTTTTTTTTTTGGCCAGGCAGAGCAATAACAAAAAGTGTAAAAATGTTTGTGATTTTTCCAGATATGCAGACTTTAGAAAACATCAACAGGTTGCGATAACTCTCAAGAACAACACACTCATTAAATCTTCGTTGCACAAACTTGGATTGAAATGATCGTTAAATCTTCGACGACAGTCTCTCGCCGTCTTTGCCTCCTCTACACACGGCAGCCGTTGACCAACAGCTCAGTCGCGGCGGCGTCCAGGCTCTGGCATTTCGCCTGCAGGTTGGCGCCGCTGGAGCACTCTGCAGGTGACGGCCAACGCTCCACCCAGGTGTCTTTTCCTAACATGTAGTTGTATCTGAGGGACAGGAAGAGGAAAGAGTTAACTGGTGACTCTCAGCCGACCGTCACAGACATGTTCAGCTCAGAGTCTCCATTCTCCATGGTCACGTTTAACCTCTGAACCTCCATCAGGTTGTTGGCGATCCCTCTGACGTCATCAAAGTGTAAACACTAACGCCTTCGTCAAACATGTGTTGGAAAGTTTAGATTCTTCACACACAGTCTCTAAGTTTATTTCACAGTTTTCTTCACCAACAAAACGTAATTAGTGAAAGAATCACTCACAACAACGTGGACGTCCTACCTGTCACTAGACTGGAGGAAAACTGGAAATTTTTATGCTGCTTGCAGCTTGAATTTAGTGCTGAAAGAACGCCATCTCTTCTAAATGAATGAAGCGAAACATTGCTTCAGTTGCCAAAGCCCTGTTTTTCCGCCAAGCGGTTCAGTTCAGTTCCTCTTGGTACGATGCACATTTTATGGAATTTACTTTGACTAAAACCGAGACAGGTCCAAAAATTACAGACTCCTAATGTCCCACTTTTTGGTGACCCTTCTTTTGGAGCGACAGACATACTGGTCCAATCCATAGACTGTATAATGAGTGGACGTAACGACGTTTGGCTCAAACTGAAGCCTCCAGCAGATGCTCCGCCCCCTGGTGTCTGGCTGCAGTATAGGTCATAAGCCCCGCCCCCTGGAGTCTGGCACGTCATATCCAGTATTCGGGGCGGCCCTGGTGTCTGGCTGCAGTATAGGTCATAAGCCCCGCCTCCCCATGTATTCCAGATATGAGCCGGGAAAACTTAAAAAAATTACGATACCTCGTAGAAACGTTTCTCTCATCTTTACTCTAAGGTGGTATGATGATGTCATCTGGCTGCATGGTGTTCAGGTGTTTTTTTTTCTGAGAAGTTAGTTTCTCATTAGTTATTGGACGTTAAAAACCGCGATATAAGTTTCGTTTTACGATAGTTGACAGCTGTCGTTCGTGAGTAGTTTTTATCGGGGATATAAGAAACTTCAGGAAAGAGCCAAAAGGAGACTAAACCTTCTGAAAAAGAAGAAATAAATATTTTTATGTCTCGTTTTTACTCTGCTCCACCAGAAATTCTCTACTGCGCAGACTCTGGCTGCACAATGGCGGCTAGAGAAACTGGGTTTTTTGGCTTAAAAAACGTAGAACGGTGACAGACGGAGCCACGCTGTCCATTCTATATACAGTCAATGGTCCAATCCCAGAGGGTGGAGCTTAAACAGGAGTGACGGTGTTTAAACCAATCACAGCTCTCCTCACCTGCCGGTTTCTCCATCGATGTTCCACTGGTCTTCTTTGGGGCCCATGATCAGGTACTGGGAACCCACCACTAAGTTCAGGTTCTCTCTGCAGCCGCCATGAGACATGAAAAACCTCCTCTGACCCACTGCAACTCCAGCCTCCACACCTAGAGGGCGACATTCAGAGAGTCAATAACGGAGCAGTAAATCTGTTCAGTCTGAATGTAAGATGCTTTGATTAATCGAAGGAAATTCCCACTTCCATCATCGAGTTTCACCTGTGAACCTCGAGGACAGCAGTTCCCAACCTTTTCCAGCTCAAGGCTCATAATAAAGTCTCAAAACTGTTTATGGCTCATTTCCGACCCCATAAATACTGAGGCTGTATTATATGGGTCAATGAAGTGACGTGGGGAAAAAAACACAGACTCACGTTAAAAAGGAAGGTAGTACTTAACTCATAAAGTAGTGTACATAAAGAAATAAGATACTTTGGACACAATAAACTTGTGTAGAAATTTGATAATTTTATATTGTACAAAAAAACACAAAACCAAGGAGTTTGGGGGTTTTACAGTCCACCACGTTGGCAGGACTGTTCATAGGTGAGAAATTAAACTCTAAAAATTGAATGTCAGTTATTGAAAATGGAAATTAAAAATACAGTGGCAAATAAAATACGAACTTGGAAAAATTTATTTTGTAAGAAACGTGTATTTTTCTTAAAATTTCGACAACTCTTTACATTTTTTGAAAACAGGGCATTAAAAGTGGAACAGTTTACAGTCCCACCACGTTGGCATTGTAATCTGAAAATAAAATTTCACTTCTCTTATTTTGTCCTAACAGGAAACTGCATCAGCCAGAGGAATATGGTCCCCCTATAAGTATATGGTCTACTTCAGACACACATTGGTCCTCTGATAAAACTAATTTATGATGTTAAAACTTTTCAAAACTTCTGTTAAAAACACATTTACTCACCCAGCTTGATGACTCTTGTGATCTCAAACTCGTATTTGTCGTAGTAACTCTGGTTCACACTCAGCACCTTCACCTGAAAAACTGAGGCACAAATAAAACTGTTCACTTTGCAAGTTTTTATTGAAGCGTCTGATGATTTAAGAGCATTTTAAAGCTGAACAATGAGTGTGAGTGTGTGTGTGTGTATGTGTATTGTACCGTGATGTAAACTCTTGCAGGCGAAAGTCTCTCTTTTTTTGTCTGGGACGACTTCGTTGTCAGCTTTGGAGACACAACAGTCACCTGAAGTTTTCAATAAGATAAGAATAAAGTTCAGTCAGGAACTCGTGAGTTATAGACAATAAATAAGTTACATTTAAATGGACATTCTGAGACGTGTCAGTAACGTTAGTGAATCCTGGTTGTGTCGATGGTCCAGAGTAGATGGTTGAGGTTGGAGTGGTTCGTCTCGTTTGCATTGGACCGAGAAGTAAAATAACTATCTGAGAGTCCAAACTTGTCTAGTGACGTCTTATTGACGACGTACACCTGTCCTTAGTTGTAATCGTGTTTGTGTAATCTCTGACTTTTAGCCTTTAGCTCCTGTTTTAGCCTTTAGCTCCTGTTTCAGCCTTTAGCCACATTGTTGAGTCCATGGCTTTTGCTTCAGAATAAATCTTAAGTTTTAGTCTTACGCATGTTTTTTTTTTACATTTCTCTCCTTTTTTTGGCGTTTGACTCCTATTTCAGCTCATGTTTTAGCCTTTTGCTTGTACCTTAGCCTTTTACTTGTTATTTAGCTCTAGCCTGTGTTTTTCAACATTTCACTCGTATTTTGATCTTTGACTTCTGTAGAGCCTGAAGCTCCTGTTTTAGCCTTTAGCTCCACTTTTAGCCTTTAGATTCTGTTTTAGACATTAGCTCCTGTTTTAGCCTTAAGCTCCTGATTTAGCCTGTGGCTCCTGTTTACAAGATTACAATTACAAGATTTAAGTCGTAACCATAGACTGTATAATGAGTGGACGTAACGACGTTCGGCTCAAACTGAAGCCTCCAGCAGATGCCGCGCCCCCTGGTGTCTGGCTGCGGTATAGGTCATAAGCCCCGCCTCCCCATGTATTCCAGATATGAGCCGGGAAAACTTTAAAAAATTACGATACCTCATAGGAATGTTTCTCTGATCCTTACACTAAGGTAGTATGATGATGTCATCTGGCTGCATGGTGTTCAGGTGGTTTTTTTTCTGAGAAGTTAGTTTCTCATTAGTTAATGGACGTTAAAAACCGCGATATAAGTTTCGTTTTACGATAGTTGACAGCTGCCGTTCGTGAGTAGTTTTTATCGGGGATATAAGAAACTTCAGGAAAGAGCCAAAAGGAGACTAAACCTTCTGAAGAAGAAGAAATAAATATTTTTATTTCTCTTTTTTACTTGGCTCCACCGGAAATTCTCTACTGCCCAGACTCTGGCTGCACAATGGCGGCTAGAGAAACGGGTTTTTTTGGCTTCAAAAATGTAGAACGGTGACAGGCAGAAGCAGCTGTTTATTCTATATACAGTCAATGGTTGTAACGTTATGAGATCAGGTTCTTTTTGGTGTCTGGTTTGACATCGGGGTCAAACTCAGGATCTGTGTGAGACAGGTAGTACAAAATGGGACTCACGTCGCTGTCTGCAGCAGGGACGTCTAGACAAACTCGAGGAGGTGCAAGAGTGCCCCTCTTATTCAAGCTGACGTCGCTACTAGACACTGCCTCCTTCTCTCTCTTCTAAAATGTGGAAATGTGGTAGTTTAAGTTGGTCACAGTGTAACATTTTCATTTGGTTTTGTCTAAAACAAAAAACGAGCTCTGGGACATGAAGAACGAGTCGTCCTACCTGGGTTGTAATACTCGTAGGCGGTGACTGATGACGGCTGCAGGAGGCCGACTTTGAAAGTCTGCTGGAGTCTGAAGATCAGGATCTCTGGTTCTTTGTGAGAAACCTCAGAGGAGGACGAGGGTGAGAAAAAGTTAAAACCCAAACGAAAGAGACAAGTTTCTACAAAGGACAAATCAAGTTCTTCTTTTTTTTACTTTGAAGAGGTGAAGGATGAGGGAGCCTCTGTCACTCAGGTTATCAACGATCTGGAAGTTGCTGATGTAACGATCCACTGAGTTGGACAACTGGACAAACAAACGCAGAGTCAGAGAAAGGAGTCATGTTAGCATCCTCTCTTTACAAAAACCTAAAAAGTGGTAATGTGTCTAGAACCAAGTGGCAATGTATCTAGTAAAAGTACGTAAGTATCTAGAAGCCATGTGTCAAATAAAAGTCCCCTTTTGTCAAGAAAAAAAGTTGCTATGCCTGAGAAAGTCTGGATGTGTCAAGAAAAAAAGTGGCCAATGTGTCTGGTAAAATTTTGCAATATGTCCAGAAACAAGTGGCAATGTGTCTGGAAAAAGTGGCGATTTGTCTAGAAAAAAGTGCAAATCTGTCCAGAAAAAGGTCCCAACAGGTCAAAAGGAAAAGGCCAGTGTGTCCAGAAATGTGCAAGTGTCCAGAACACAGTGCCCATCTGTCTAGAAGAAAGTGCAAATGTGTGAAGAAAAAATGCAAATGTCTAGGGAAAAAAAATAAATGTGTGAAGAAAAAATGCGAATGTCCAGAAAAAAGAGCAAATGTGTGAAGAAAAAAAATGCCAGTGTCTAGAAAAAAAGTGCAAATGTGTCTCATAAGATTTTGCAATATGTCCAGAAACAAGTGGCAATGTGTCTTGAATAGTAGCCACCTGTCTAGAAAAAAGTGCAAATCTGTCCAGAAAAAGGTCTAAATATGTCCAGAAAAAAGTGCCAGTGTGTCCAGAAAAGTGTCAGTGTCCAGAACAAAGTGCCCATCTGTCTAGAAAAAAGTGCAAATGTGTGAAGAAAAAGATGCCTGTGTCTAGAAAAAAGTGCAAATGTGTGAAGAAAAAGATGCCCCTGTCTAGAAAAAAGTGCAAATGTGTGAAGAAAAAAATGCCTGACTAGAAAAATGTGCAAATGTGTGAAGATAAAAATGAGAATGTCTAGAAAAAAGTGCAAATGTGTGAAGAAAAAAAATGCCAGTGTCTAGAAAAAGGGCCCATCCGTCTTGAAAAGTGCAAATGTGTGAAGAAAAAAAATGCCAGTGTCTAGAAAAAGTGCAAATGTTTGAAGAAAAAATGCCAGTGTCTAGATAAAAGTGCGAATGTGTGAAAAAAAATGCCAGTCTAGAAAAAGTGGCAATGTGTGAAGAAGAAAAAGCCAGTGTCTAGAAAAAAGTGCAAATATGTGAAGAAAAAAATGCCCCTGTCAAGAAAAAAGTGCAAATGTGTGAAGAAAAAAATGCCAATGTCTAGAAAAAAGTGCAAATGTGTGAAGAAAAAAAGCCAATATCTAGAAAAAAGTGCAAATGTGTGAAGAAAGAAATGCCAGTGTCTAGAAAAAAGTGCAAATGTGTGAAGAAAAAAATGCCAGTCAACAAAAAAGTGAAAATGTGTGAAGAAAAAAAAATACAAGTGTCTAAAAAAAGTGCAAATGTGTGAAGAAAAAAAAATGCTCGTGTCTAAGAAAAAGAGCAAATGTGTGAAGAAAAAAATGCCAGTGTCTAGAAAAAAGTGCAAATATGTCCAGAAAAAAAGCTTTGATGCGCCCCTATTGTGTCAACAAAACAGTCACAAAGTGTCCAGAAAGAAATTCCTTTTTTTGGAAGAAAAGCTGCAATGTTGTGAGAACGAAGCCTAAATGTAACAACATCAAAGTTTCAATACTACAAGACAAAAGTCGTGTTGTTTAAGGGAAGAAATGTGATTACTATATTATCATTAATTTATGTTTAGAGTTTATAGTTTTAAAGCTACAAGATTTAAATCTGCATGTTCGGAGACTTTTGTGGTAATTAAAGATAAAAGTCGTCATTTTTGGAGATGAAGTTCCTCATGGTTTGAGATCAAAGTCATGATGTTTAACGGTTTAAGTTGTAATTTTTGGAGATTTAAATGGTGATACATATAGATTTGGGTTGTGATGTGATGTAATCAAAGTGGTTATGTTAGAGAGTAATTAGGACACTTTTATCAGTAACAGAAGAAGAGTGTTCACCATCTCCAGGTCTGAGTTTTCAGGAGTGAAGCCTGTTGGTAAACTCATATCCAGAACCACCATCCTGACATCTCTGGGTCCTAAAGCTCTGGAGGACGAGAAGAGAAACAACTGAGGCCAAGCATCTGACACAAGGACGCTCCAAAATTCACATTTTAACACCTTACCTCACTTTGATGGTGATCTGGAAATATTTCAATACGTCTGCAGGAGGTTTTTCTGTTACGGAAGAGAAACAAGTTTATTCATCTTCTCTGGGTCGTTCGTTTATCAACACAAATCTCTAAATCTCTAAATAAGAAATTTTGGTAACACTTTACTGGTCCACAAATTTCAGCCAAGTAAGGCAATAATTAGAAATTCTTTCTAATAATTTCTTTGAAATTACTCCCAAAAATGTATGGCGTTTAGATAAAAAATTGCAAGTAACGTCATTCACCCTGTGGTGCATAGTGGTCACTACAGTGGACACCTATTTAAAAGTTATTTACCCCTAAATTCAATGGTTCATGTGGTGGAAATTCATATCAGCTTGTGTCAGGATATTTTCATTCTTCTTAAGGCCTGGAAAAATGTTTTCAATTCTTTTCCAAATATATATATATATACATATATATATATATATTTAAAAAAAAGTTAAACAAACATTTGAGGGTGAAAAAGCTTGTAAACTATAAATTATTCAGTGTTAAAAGGGATGAAAGAGACTTAAAATGTTTTGCAAAACATAAAAAAAGTGAAATTACCAAAGAAAAAAGAAAAAAATAAGTAATATTTACATTTAGTTCACACTGTTTTCTGTTGAATGCTCAGTTACAAATTTTTGAAAAAAAGGGGAAACTTTTTTTTTCATGCTTTAAGACAAATAAAAACACTCAAGGTAAAAATCCTGACACTGACTGTCATAATTCATGCATCAGAGGGTTAAAAATGATGACTGAATTAAATCATAAGCAAGTCACAGTTGGTAAGTAACTGTCTTTTCCAATTCCTTTGAAACATCCTCCAAATTCCAAGGTAATTAGGTGACGATCAGTGAATGATTCATGTTAAAATAAATCACAATTTACCCGAATTCTTTTTTTCTGAGAGTTATTACAGCATTGCCATTTAATTATGTTCTATTTCCAGAGAAACAGGTGATGGACAAGGGCAGGCTGTTGTTCATGGCTGGTGTCACGGTGTCACAATGGGGGAAAAAAAATGACGATAAAACAAGATTAACTGTTTTTTAGTTAATGTCACAGTGGATTACCGCTCTCAAAGATCAGATCAACTTCAGTTTTTTTATTTAACAGACTAAAGCGTCTTATGTTATGTATCTTATTTGCATGATAGGATGTCATTTCTGTCTCTGCATGGTCTTGTCTTTACAATTCTCTTCAGCTCTCTGAATTGCACATGGCAGAGTTCCGCCCCGATGCATACAGATGGGGCATTTCTGAATAATGTCCCTAAGTGCCCCTCATATGGCCCTTTTCCACTGACTCGTCTCAGCCCTACTCTACTCGCCGCTACACGGTTTGTGTTGCGTTTCCATTAGCGCGGTACTACGCAGCAGACTCCAGTTTTTAGTACCTGCTCTACCCTGGTTCTAAGAGAGTAAAGCTGATACTAAAAGGTGACGTCGACGAACTGCCGGTCACTCATTGGTCAGAGAATGTCGTCTCTGCAGCTTCTGACTCTGAACAAATCACTTACAAGAGGAAAACGAATAAGTCAGCGACGGGTTTTTAATGACATTTAAACCTGACGGCACAGAACCAGACTGAATGAAGACAAAATACAGCCCTAAAATGCTCCTTCATGATTCCTAAAGAAGTTAAAAGTCCTTTTTAAACCAAAAAGAAGTTAACAGCAAAGATAGTTGGCTTTAAAGAGTCTTTTAAATTAAATCAAAGTTGGTCGGTGCAGGAGCGATCTGTCTGCCACGAGAGTCTTTAAGCACCAATCAGTCCATTAATCCACAGGGAACCAAAAAGGAAAACCAGTTCAAAGAAGAATGATTGATCAACAAAAAATCTCTGCTATACCAGGCCCAAAAATCAAAAATTAAAGTGATCTCACTGGATCCAGGGAAGAGTTGATGTCAGGAAGCAGCTCCTTCGTTTTCCTCTGCGTGCAGCAGCACCAGGCTGTTGTTTACCTCCGTTGTCATGACGCCCGACGTTGAGCCGCTGTATTACTTTAATGAAATCTTTTTAAAGCTTTTTTTTCCCTTTAAAGACCACGGTGGCACATATGTTAGTACAAAATTATGTTTGTGTGGCGTTATAGATGACATGCACGCACTTTAGCACAGCTGTGTTATAAGATCCACGCCCACCGTGAGTCTGTAGTCGGGCTAGAGGAAAAGATAACCAAACCGAGTAGAGTAGAGCTGGAATTGTATAGTGGAAAAGCGCCAATAGAAACACAACAGCGAAAAGAGAGTTGGGAAAAATAACAGGAAACCAGCACAAAAGGCAAATCAGACTCTACATTTGGCTTAAAATCACAAAGTATGTGGCG
Organism: Thalassoma bifasciatum; assembly: GCA_008086565.1. Classification (NCBI taxonomy): domain Eukaryota; kingdom Metazoa; phylum Chordata; class Actinopteri; order Labriformes; family Labridae; genus Thalassoma; species Thalassoma bifasciatum. The sequence continues at coordinate 130,999 of RPOG01000240.1, read as the reverse complement.
CTGTTCACTGGGAAACAACCACACTCAGGGTTTAGACTTCATGCATGTGTGAGACAGCGAGTTCTCTCAGTTACCGCTCGTTTCTTCAATGTTGACGCTGAGCTCAAAGTCGTTGCAGGGCGTTTTCTCATCCACCTCGTGCAGCTGGTTGTAATAAGTCACAACCTTGAGTCAAAGACACACAGAACAAATCTATGAGTAGAGAAAAACTATAATAATAACTTCAATTTATACAGTGTTTTTCATTGAACCCTTTCTAAAAGACAGAGGAGTAACAAACAAACAAAAAACAACAAAACAAAACCAAAACAGGAAGGACATAAGTTAAACATTGAATCTGGAAAAGCCAGAGAGGAAAGGTGAGTTTTGAGGTGAGTCCTAAAAAAGACCTGAAACTGACCAAACGATGACAGCATGACATGACATTACCTCCAGTATTCCCTGTCCATTCCCTCGAGCCTCCACTTCCAAGTTAAGGTCAGGAGGCACCTACAGAGTAAAAACACCATAGAAGAAGAAGTTCTGGTGAAAATAGAGCTGAAATAAACATGATAAACATGATAAAAACATGAAAAACCTACTGTGGAAGAATGGATTGACATGATTTATGATATGTTTAAGATGGAGAGGATTACTTTTGCTTTAAGATTGAAAGAAGAAACTTTTTGAATAGATGGGAAAGATGGATAAGTTAAGTCACGGCAGTACGACTATCATTTGTCTAAAATCGACCTCTGTATCCCCTTTTTTCATTTTTTTAAATCTATCTATCTATGTGTGTAAAGTCAAATTGTAGTTTGATCAAGAAATTAAAAGTTTGAAGTAAAACAGGGCTAAATTTAGACTAAAACAATTCTAAATAAGTGTCCCTGGAAATAAAAATGAACAGTGACTCATTTACACTGCTTGGCCAAAAAAAAGTCACCACCTGGATTTAACTAAGCAAATAGGTATGAGCCTCCTATTGGATAATTACTGCATGGGCGATTATCTTTCAGCTGGAAACAAGTTATTTAACCCCAACTGGTGCAATGAGTTGCTTCTCATTTCCTAAACAACCATGTGGAAAGACACATCCCGTGGTCGTGGAAAAGATGTTCGTCTGTTTGAGAAGGGTCAAATCATTGGCATCAAGCAGAGAAAACATCAAAGGAGATTGATGCAGAAACAACTAAAATTGGGTTAAGAACTGTCCAACGCTTTATTAAAAACTGGAAGGATAGTGGGGACCCATCGTCTTCCAGGAAGAAATGTGGCCGGAAAAAAATCCTGAATGATGGTGATCGGCGATCACTTAAACGTGTGGTGAGATCAAATGGAAGAAAAACAACAGTAGAACTCAGGGCTATGTTTAATAATGAAAGTAAGAGCATTTCCACACGCACAATGAGAAGGGAACTCAAGGGATTGGGACTGAACAGCTGTGTAGCTTTAAGAAAACCACTAATCAGTGAGGCTAACCGGAAAAAAAGGCTTCAGTTTGTTAGGGAGCATAAAGATTGGACTCTCCTCGTTACCTTCTTCCAGTACACCAGACTACTCAGGTCTAAATGGGACTTCCAGAGTGATGGGCGCATCAGGGTAAGAAGAGAGGCAGGTGAAGTGATGCACCCATCATGCCTAGTGCCTACTGTACAAGCCTGTGGGGGCAGTGTTATGATCTGGGGTTGCTGCAGTTGCTCAGGTTCAGCAACAGTATGTGCTCAAGGAATGAGGTCAGCTGACTACCTGAATAAACTGAATGACCAGGTTATTCCATCAATGGGTTTTTTCTTCCCTGATGGCACGGGCATATTCCAAGATGACAATGTCAGGATTCATGGGGCTCAAATTGTGAACGAGTGGTTCAGGGAGCATGAGACATCATTTTCACACATGGATTGGCCTCCACAGAGTCCAGACCTTAACCCCATTGAGAATCTTTGGGATGTTCTGGAGAAGGCTTTGTTCAGCGGTCAGACTCTACCATCATCAATGCAAGATCTTGGTGAAAAATTAATGACACACTGGATGGAAATAAATCTGTGACATTGCAGAAGCTTATGGAAATATTAGAGTGCATGACCTTTTTTTTTTAGTGGTGACTTTATTTTTTTGGCCAGGCAGTGTATTATTGGTCCTTACATGTTTTTGTATTGTTTACTAAGTCTGGGTTATTTTAAGTTGAGTCACTGTGATAAAATTTCAGATATCTAAACGAGATGTGTGACTTGTATTCTCATTGACTGTATGGAGCTGGGAAACCACAATAAAAAAAAGAATTTAAAGAAAAAAAAAAAGGGTGATAAAAATAACCCACTCACCCTGGAGGTTCGAGCAACGTAGGCAGTCGTGGGGTTGAAGTGGTAGCGGACTTCGCTGCGCCCCGCTAGTCTGACGTCCACGTTCAAACCGAGGTCGTTACCTGGAGGTCTGCGGATCAGGTACTCTGACAGCGCATGAAGAACCACCATGGTGGGCTGGAGAGGACAAACAGGGGTTAATTAGTCACAATCAGAGTCTCTGAAACAGATTCTTTAACGTAAATCAGTGAAAGAAACGAACCCGCAGAGACAAAACTCCCAAACTCCTCCAGTTGTTACCTGAGTGGAGCCGTAGCCTCCTCCTCTCCTTCGTTGGCTGTTGAGCCACTTAAACGCCAACGCCGCTTCATCCATCTGTTCCAGTTTGACCAGAGCGAGCAGGGCGTAGCCGGTCGCCTCCAGAGAGAAGTAGTAGTTCTGTTTGTCAGGCCAACGACCATCTGAGAAAGAGAGAGAGGGAAGAAGCTCCTGATTTAGTGACTAAAAAGAGAAAAAGAACAAGGGTGAATTCCAATTCCTGTCTTAACCCTCAATCTCAAAATGCGCACTCCCGGGAAGTGTAAGTGCTGTCCTGATTCTCAGAAAGTTAAGGTTGAGGGGTAAGACTGAGGCTGTATCTCCCTCAATACTGAGATTCTCCGACACCACCCTTGGGAGCAAGGGCTACCCAGAATGCATTGCGTATTGTCGGTAAATAAACATGGCGTCTAAAGCGGCAGAGAAGGCGAGCTACAAATATAAGTATTTTCTTTGTTAATGGAGATATAAATATTAGGAAAACCATTGTATTATCTTAGGTTAGACCCATTTTATGGATTATTTACCTCGTTGTTGCATAACATTTATTTTTATTTTACGATCTTGTGTCAATAGCGTCCGGCGCGGACAAGCCATGTTGCTATCGTTTAAGTTTGTTAACATTACAAAATGGTCATTTTTCTCCGTGGTAATCATTAACAAATAGTTCTATTGTCGGATATATTGTACGAACACGGCTATTACCATATTCTACTGGCCCGATTACAGTAGAGGACATCGACGTCTCAATACATTGCTATCAATATCGACCACAAATGGAAAGTTATTTGATACCAAACGACACTGTCGACTTATACTCCGTGGTTGTGTTATTTATACAGATATTTTTTTGGTAACACTAACCGAAGGAATAACTGACAGACAGTCCACAACAATTTCATTTGCATTTAAGGGGTGTCCCATTTCTAAGTCACAAGATAGACCTTAACACTTGGTTTTGAGGGCGACTAAGATTGAGGGTTAAGAAAGGAATTGGAATTGGGCCAAAGTTTCTCTGTCTGGTTCAGTCGGTGACACAACCATAGTTCAGACCGCTGACTGATATCCAGTCAGAAGTTGGCAAAAGATATTAAAAGAAACAATAGAAGTGTTTGACAAGAGCTGTAACTTGAAGTTTTACCTTGAGATGCTCTGAGCAGAGCCTGTTTCAGGACGTGGCGTGTCGTCTGCCCCAGCAGAGCCAGAGCGTAGGAGGCGATGGCCACGGTGTACGGTCTCCTCCCAGACTTCTGCAGCGCTGTCCTCAGGTATTCAGAAGTCTTTCTGATAACTTCCTATATGACAAAGATACGGCACAAAAAAACAAAACACATCACTCATCATCAGGTCGTTTATTTCTCTCTGATACGTTCAGCTTCAGCTTCGGTCTAAACCCATTTTAGCTACTGTGACTTTAAGATCCCCCATCCCTTTTATTTCCTCCTGGTGAGCCCACTTTTGACAGACTAGTTACTCTGCAGAAGCCTCCTCCACTGTTGCCATGATACTAAGTCATCATTATTTGGTAACTGTGGAAAAAAAAAGGGTTAGAGTAGGGCTGGGCGGTATGACCAAAAATTGATATCGCAGTATTTTTCAACATTATACTGGTATCATGGTATTTGGCGGTATTTGTTTTTTCATGCATGACTGTGTCTTTAACTCATTTTCTAATCATTTAGAAAATGATTACTGCAGTAAATTGGCTTAGAAAGACATATTTTACTGTCATGAGGAGTGAATATTGTTGAAGAATATCAGTGTCCACTGTGCAGACTGTATCATACTGTTATTAACACAGGTTTGAATGGCCCAACAAAATGTTGCTGTTCACAAAGAGGTGGCGCTCATAATTCTGAATCTAGTTGTTTTTATTAATTGTGGTTTTATCAATCGTGTTTTTAAGCTTGTCCAGCACTTTGGTCATCTGCGGTTGTTTGAAAATGTGCTTTATAAATAAAGTTTTACTTGACTTGACTTGACTTTTAGCCATAAGCCTCTGTTTTACTTGTAGCTCTGTTTTTGGTAATAGGCTTGCCTTTTAGCCTTCAACTCAAGTTTACGCCTTTATCCTGTGTGTCAGTCTTGCACACCTATTTTGACCTTTGACTCCTGTTTAAGTCTTTAGCTCAAGTTTTATCCTTTAGGTTGTTTTTTTTCTAGCCATTAGCTTGTGTTTTAGCCTTGAGCTCATGTTTAAGCCAAGCCTGTGCTCTATCACACTCCCACTAAGCTTTCTTCTTCTTCTGTCAGACAATCCAGCTCCTATTTCCCAGATTACTACCAAATAAATCACAGAAATCGTTTTCAGCAGAGAGAAACACGGCTCTCTTTTCTCAACCTGGTCAGCTGGTCAGATGGCGTTGTCGTGGAGACAGAGGCACCAGTGGGACACAATTGGGACTTTGAAAAAGCGCAGCACCCCCTCTTTAATGCGTTAATTTTGGGTGAATACCTGTGTGTCAATATTTGGATCCTCACAGACGATTCCAGCATCTTTAGCCTCAGCGAGCGCGATGAGCACAAACGCCGTCAGGGTTATTTCAGGATCATCGCCGCGCACACCGCCCTGAAAACACACACATGCACAGAGAAGAGATTTAAAAACACACACACACTGACTGAGCAGCACTGGAAATAACAGCTGGAATATCTTTGAACTCATAAATCCCCCCACACATAAATATCAGGGTGGTGTAATCAGACTGTGTAATGAGTGGACGTTACAACGTTCGGCTCAAACTGAAGCCTCCAGCAGATGCTCCGCCCCCTGGTGTCTGGCTGCAGTATAGGTCATAAGCCCCGCCCCCTGGTGTCTGGCTGCAGTATACCAGTATTCGGGGCGGGGGACCACAGACCGACGTCATATCCAGTATTCGGGGCGGGGGACCACAGACCGACGTCATATCCAGTATTGCCCCGCCTCCCCATGTATTCCAGATATGAGCCGGGAAAACTTAAAAAAATTACGATACCTCGTAGAAACGTTTCTCTCAAGAAATGGGGTGTTTTATTTTATTTTATTTTATTTTGTTCTATTTTCTATGTCTTACATTATTTGACTTTTTGGTCGTAAGTATATTGTCTGTTTTGGGTTATTTTTACCTTTATGTTTATTGTTGTAGTGTCCGATTTTAGATTTTCTGGTTATGTCTTCGTACGTGTTTTCTAAATGTTGTAATGTTTGAAAAATCTTCAATAAAATTGTTATTGAAAAAAAAAAAAAAAGAAACGTTTCTCTCATCCTTACGCTAAGGTGGTATGATGATGTCATTTGGCTGCATGGTGTTCAGGTGTTTTTTTTTTTCTGAGAAGTTAGTTTCTCATTAGTTATTGGACGCTAAAAATTGTGTTATAAGTTTAGTTGTATGATAGTTGACAGCTGCTGTTCGTGAGTAGTTTTTATCGGGGATATAAGAAACTTCAGGAAAGGTTTTTTTGGCTTCAAAATCGTAGAACGGTGACAGGCGGAGCCACGCTGTCCATTCTTTAAACAGTTAATGGGTGTAATGCATGTCTCACCGTCATGGTGGTGCTGTAGACGGGGTTGTCCTCTCTGAACGTCCCTTTCAGGTGGTTGTGTTTGTTCTTCACCAGGTAGAGCAGAGGATCACACACTTCTTTCTCATTGATGCCGATGATGGAGTGAGCCATGGAGAAAACTTTCACCACGTACGCCGTGATCCTGATACATATGGTTGATATCACAATCTAACTTTATACCACTTTTAGAAATCAGTGTCTGTGAGCAGCTGGCCCTGAACTAAACTGATGGATTTCACTGTGATAATGTTAACATACCAGGTACTTGCCCCTTCCTTCCTGTAGGGGGGGTAAGACCCATCAGTGCGTCTGTACGCCAGCTGGTTGCTGTAGCCTGAAAACAAAAGGAATTGGAAAAAATAAAGATGTTACCACAGGGACGAAGTCGTCTGAACTTACAACCTCATGAAATCAAACATTCAGGTCAAAATTAACCTTCTACTAAAAGAACATTCACCCGTTCATTTAATAATCCATCCATTTCTCCAGTCAACCATCCAACCAACTACCATCTGTCAACCATCATCCAATCTCCAGTCAATCCATCCCTTAAGGTTTTTTACATTTGTTAATTTTCTACGTCATCATCGATCTATCCATCCAACCTTCCCTCTATCCAATAATCCATTCATCAATGTCCCTGTCATCCATCCACCCATTCATCAATACTTCCATGCAATGCTCATCTATTCAATTATTCATCCCATCTGTCATCCAACCAATCACCCATCCATCCATTCTTCCATCTCACGTCTGAATATTCATTAATCCATCCATCCATCCATCCCTCCACCATATCTTCCATCTACCTATCCATCCATCCATCCATCCATTCATCCATCCATCCATTCATCTATCCATCCAACTATTCATCCACCCATACAACCTCGCATCCTTCTAGTTAACCATCCATCAAATCCTTCTCCTATCCAATAATACGCTAATCCATCCATCTATCCATCCATTCATCCATCCATCTATCCATCCATTCATCCATCTTCTTCTATCCAATAATACGCGAATCCATCCATCTATTCATCCATTCATCCATTCAGACAACCTTCCAGCCACCTAATCATCTATTCATCTGTATCTTCTTCCACTTTTTTGTGCTACCAGAATTTATTCATCCACCTGTTTATGCAAATATCCAATCATCCATCCAGCTTTGCATCCATCTAATTGTCCATCAGTCCATCCATCGAATCGCCCCTCAGTCCATGCATGCTTCCATACCTTTCCTCTCTCTCTCTCTCACCTCTCCTGATGTATCCCAGCGCCTCCTCCTTTCGCTGCACCCCCACACTCTCCCATCCTCGCGTTCGCTCCAGGTAGAGAGTGGCGATGAGCGGCAGAGTGATGGAGGCCAAGTTCTGCTCCACGCAGCCTCCGGGCATCCGGATCAGAGCGGCCAGAGAGTCTTTACTGATGGAGTTATCGATGCTGTCGGCTAAAACATTTCCTGCAGAGAGAAAGAGACAGAAGGAAGAAGGATTAGTTCTCCCCCCACGGTGAATATTTAACCCTTTGCAGTGATCTGTTTCTGACCGACCTCTGACGTTCAGGAACGTCTCCGGCACAGAGTGCGGCACAAGGGACTTCAGTTCGGGCTTCGCCACGTGAAGTATCTGAGTTCCTGTAGCAGAGAGAAACAAGTCATATGGATGACCGAGCTTCATCACTTGATTTAATAAAAGATTGTTTAAATTAGAGCTTCAGTGTAATCACAAACATCATAAAAGCTGCCACACTGACACGTAACTGACAGGAGGCGGCAGGAAAATGAACAACACAGGGATTTTCTTACCTCCCTCAGCAGACGGATCCAACACCGCGCTCCAAACTTCAGTCTTCTGAACTCCGTCCATCTGTTAGGTTTATAAAAAAATGATATCACTTTTCATACAAATCAAATGCAGTTCAAAGTGCTTCACAGGGATTGAACATAGCTTCATAAAATAAATGCAAAGTAGAGGAACAAAAATCTTAGACTGGGAGAAAGATTTTACAGGAGAGACTTTCCAATTCCTTTCTTAACCCTCAAGCTCAACCCTCAATCTTAGTAGCCCTCAAAACCAAGTGTTAAGGGCTATTTTGTGACTTAGAAATGGGACACCCCTTAAATGCAGATACATCTTCAGACTGTGGGGGGCAGCATTATACCAAAGCGGCGTTCAGTCACTCAATTCAGAAGAAGAAGAAGAAGGAGCGACAATGCCGTCTGCAGCTGTGTTTATGTGTTTTGCGTGGGCTTTGGGCATCTTTTTGAGATTAGCCCAGTCATCTTATACCATTATCGGCACAAGCATGTTATATAGGCTGTTATCTTGATAAACAACTACATTACCACAGAGAAAAATGACCATTTTGTAACGTTAACTGACTTAAACGATAGGCAGGAATACGGAAAACGGCCTTTATCCCGTCTGCTTGTCCAAGACTTCCAGTGCTTCTGGATCCAGCCTCAAGCAGTCACTGGAGGTACAGCAGCTTTTTAGCACTTCCATGTTGTCTCATTTTTTCAGACCGGAGGTTGTTTAGAAAGCGGTAACGTCCTCACCTTGTGCTGTAAACCAGAACGTGTGTGTGTGACGCGTTGCACGTAAAAGAGCGCATGAAGTCTTTCTTTAGTCCCAGAAATGAGTTTCAAGTCTTATTTTTGCTGTGTGAGTGATATTTGAGGCTTGAATTGATGCTAATCTTTATAAATACTGTACCATTACTTGTTCGTACTGTACAATAGGCGTGAGTGGCTGAGTATCTTTCTCATTTACTTCCTGTTTACGTGTTTTCTGTCAAGAAGAGGAGTAAAAAATCCTTCAGTGGCTTTTGTGCAAAGATCTGAGATCCTGGAGGATCCAGTGAATCTTTCAAAACCTCTTTTTTAACCGAAAAAGAGGTTAAAATCTCATTAACGTCAGTGTACATATGTTTGTTAATGTTCCAGTTTTCAGCTCAGCCTGTAAAATTCATTCACGATTTTTATGTTAAGTGTTTTTCCTTCACTAAACCTCCAACATCCAATTCTCTGTTTGTGTTTTTCTTCAGTTTAAAGGGTTTTTTCTCACGCAACATGTAGTAAATTGGAAAGGACACCAGATGTTGAAAGTTTAAGGTGTCCAGAGAAAATGGGCCCAAGCAGAAACTCACAGGACATTTTTTGACCATTTTATGGTCAAGATAAGCAAAATAATCCAGACAGGCATTTTAGGGTGCAGCTGTTAAGAGTTTCATGTCTGTTTGACCTTGACTGGCTGAAGAAATTAACCAAATAGTTTCAAAAATTGTTTTACCTATTAGCCATTAATAGAGACCTGAGGTTAAAACACAGCGAGTTAACCGTTGAACAGGGGACTCACCACGACGGAGAGAAGCTTCTGGATGCGATCCCCTCCTCTGTCTATGGTGATCAACAGCACCTCGATGGGAAGTTTCCCCACCACCAGCGGGACGATGGTGTACGGCACCGCCTTGGACTCGCCGGCCGCCAGCGTCAGCTCCTGCGTGTGTCTGTCCTTGAAGGCAACGCTGCAAATGCCTTCTGTCTTCATCAGCACCACCCTCACCTGAATCAGTCACAACGTACTTTAAATTAATTCCATTTCTAATCTTTATCTTCTTAAAATGTCGTTATTTGAAGTGCTGTGAGCCTCAGACTGGCGCTGATGGTGGTAAATTGGTCTGTTAGTCTAGATTAGTGCTTCTCAACTGTTCAGCCATCACGGCACTAAATTCTTATATGCGCTGATGTTTGTACATATATTTACGTGTATATAAGTGTGTGTATATTGCACCCTTACAAACATTAAATTGATGCATGTGTTTGCGCGTGTGTGTGTGTATGTACATGGGTCAATGACAAAAAGAGGGTCTAAAAACGTATTTTTAAAAAGTTCTTTGAAAATGGATAAAAACATATTTCTGAGAGAAGAATTATGTTTTCTAACAGATTTGTCATCAACTGGTTGTAAAGTTTCAAAAATCCAAGTAATAAAAAATCATAAAAATTAAACTCGTGGGTTTTTACAGTCCACCACGTTGGTAATATATGAAAATATATTTATATGTTCCTGTTATTTTTTCTGTGTGAAATTATTGGCAAGTATCTCTCAAGTGTCTGTAGTGACTCATGCATTTTCATTTTGTGTGTTTTATTTGTTTTATTTGTGAATAAGATAAATAATTTAATGTTAAAATAACATTTCACATTATTACATTGGTTGTACCACCTGACATGGAAATTGTTCCAGTCACCAATGAAGTGAAAAAACCTTTTTTATCAGTATTTCAGAGAAATCTACAAACTTTTCCACTTGGTCACAAATGTCATTTGGGCTCCTCTGGCTGATGCAGTTTCCTGTTTCCTGTTTTTTTCTCTTCACTTTAAAATAAAAGTCTAATGTTACGTTTGCACCACCCTGACATTTGACAAGGTGAAAATTACGGGACAAAAGTTTTTGACATTTCAGTTGTCGAAATTTTAAGAAAAATAAACGTTTCTTGCAAAATAAATTTTTCCAACTTCGTATTTTATTACGGTGACATAAAAATTAAAGGTAAATGTTATTGACTGTAAGTTAAAAATCTCAAATTAATGACACCTATGAACAGTCCTGCCAACGTGGTGGACTGTAAAACCCCCAAACTCCTTGGTTTTGTCAAAAAACATGTTATATTTTAAGAGTTTAAAGATGTGTTCAAATAACACAGGTTTCATAGAATAAAGAAATACATGTGATGAAATACTCAATTCATGATGGAAGGAAATATTGCACTCAGACACAAAAAAAGGGATGTCACGTCATTGACCCATATGTATACTTATAGATGTTAAAACATCTGTATACAGCTCTGGAAAAAATTAAGAGACCACTGCAAATTTTTCAATTTCTCTGATTTTGCTATTTATAGGTATTTTTTCAAGTAAAATGAACATTTTTGTTTTATTATATAAACTACTGACAACATTACTCGAGTTCCAAATATTGTCATTTAGAGCATTTATTTGCAGAAAATGAAAAATGGTCAAAATACCAAAAAAATCCCTCTGTTTTCAGACTTCAAATAATGCAAAAAACAAGTTCATATTCAATTTTGAACAACAAATTACTCATGTTTTAACTTAGGAAGTAGTCAGAAATCAATATGTGGTAGAATAACCCTGATTTATGATAACATCTCTCATGCGTCTTGGCTTCTCCACCAGTTTTTCACAGCGGAGAGTGATGACCACAGCAATGGTTTTTATATATATTCAAACTTGTTAATTAAGATTTGTTTCAGGTGATGACCTCATCAGTACCTTATTAGGTAGAAACAGGTAGAAACAGGTGCTTATGTTGGAATTCAACAGACACTGCAATGGAATGACTGTCATATAAAAATTTACAGTGATTTTTCTATCTATCTATCAGCCCAAAGCTTCAGGCCGTGCCAAATCATTATAGAATCAATAAGAAAGTGTTTTTTTCTTACCTTCACTTCCTCGTAGCCGTAGTTATGGACCACAGCTTTGATCTCCAGCTGTTCGTTCCTCGCCACCGAGTGCGGCAGCCTCAAGTCCACGAACAGATCCTTCCGCGCTATGACGTTGAACGGCTCGGCGACGCAGAAACCTGCAGACGTTTTGTTTGTTATCCTGTGAGTGTAGACAAGTTTACAAACACCCTGACTTCTCCCTCTCTCTCCTTTTCACTCCTCGTACCTTTATTGGGCGACGAGCTGACGGCCAACACTCCCCACTCTGTGATGCTGTCAGGTAACGGTTCGCTCACGGTCATCGAAGCAAACCTGTTGATGTAAATCGTGTAACGTGAACTCTAAGGGAGTCAAAAGCGGAAGTCACACTCGCAGCTGAATTAAGTCTCCTTCATCAAGTTGTAGGGCAGTGGTCCCCAACCTTTTCCAACTCAGGGCCCACTTTTTAAGTTTCAAAAATGTTTGCGGCCCACCTCTGACCCAATAAGTACCGAATGTAACAAGTTTGTGGGTCAGTTATTGTATTTTGGGTTTTACTGCATTCTTTTTGTGAATTTCCGGCCCAGCAACTTTGTTACATTAGTGACCAGTCATTACATTTTTTGTTTTACTTCTTTTTCTTTTTCTTTTTTTTAGTACATTTCAGGTTGTTGCTGCATTTTGGGTCATGTTACATACTGGGCTCTAACATACTTTCTTAAAGGTTTTTTTTTTTCTATATGACTATTTGAACAGTTTTAATTGGTTTTAAAACTTATCTGGGTTTTAACATAATTCATTATTCTGTTTATTTGTATTTTTATATTAATACCCTCCACTAAAATCATGCTATTTTGGAAATGATTTGGTGGCCCACTTGTAAGACCTTCGCAGCCCACCATGGGGCCGCGGACCACAGGTTGGGAATCAGTGTTGTAGGGTTTTATTACAGCAGCAGCTTTGGGACAAACTTCCCTCTGTCCAGTAACCATGTGTTGCCATGGTTTCGAGGCGAAAGCATACCTGTCAATGGGAAAATCAGAGAAACCCCACGACCTCCACCTCAAATGCAACGAGTTTAGCCTTGTGGACCAGTCATGCTCTTGCACTGCCGGGTAAGTTCTCTTCTGTTAGCCTAGCATTGTTAAAATATGTTTATCTATGTCCACATCCTCCATAAGAGCGTTACTGTTAGTTTGCTCCGAGGCTAATAAAGCCTGTCACTGTAGATGGAGACACTTGTGCTTCAGGAGGATGTTGACTGAAATATTTAAATAATATGCCAGTTGTTACAGCTCTGACTCCCCCAGCCAAACTCTAGAGGGGGCTACTGTCCCATTTACATAAGCCAGAGGCACTTCCCTTCACTATTTTGCTTGTCGGAGGTCGGCAGCTTGTCAGACCTTGTTTACATAGCAACAGTTGCTAGGACGTGTGATTGGACAATGACCGTTTGGGGGCGGGCTTTTACGAAAGGTCAATTAGCTTCTTTTTTTGTTGTAGCTTAAGTTTGAGTTGAAATTTCACAAATACATCAAAAAGAATATTAAACGGGATATAAAAAAAACCCATCTTATCTCCGACATGACTTTGATTAACCTTTATCACGTAAGTGCTAAAATTAGCCTAATCATTATTTTTTATCCTTAGAAAGCAGAGCAAACACAGCCCCCACTCAACCTCCCCAATCATGATTCTGTAGAACGATCCATAAACCGGTCTGAAGCATAGACCTATCAGGACGGATACACCGGACACAATTGGTGATGCACGTGTTCAGCAAGTCAGCAGCAGAGCAGACTCGCTGGTGGAGGGTTTTATCGCCCTCTACCACGACCTGCTGATTGGTTTGAAATGGACTAAATATGGTGAACCCTCCATGGGGACGCATAAATGGAGGGGTAGTGTGTAGTGAGCGGTTTGAGAAAGGGCCATGGCCTCTCTCACTCACCCGTCTGCCTCTCCCTCGTTGGGCAGGTCGACTTCCATCCACCAGGACTCGTAGAACTTGGATCGGAGGTAGACGTCGCTCTCATCCACAAAATCCCAGTCATCATCATCGTCGTCATAGTAACCACCATAGACCACAGGCTTCTCCATCTCCACCACTCTCGCTCCTGGCATTGATGCTGGCATTGGCATTGCTGCTGGCATTGGCATTGCTGCTGGCACTGGCATTGGTGCGGATGCCTGAACTGCCACTTTGTTCACGCTCGTGTACATTCTACGTTCTGATACGGTCCGACTGGTTCCCCAATCTGTGAGGAGACATTTACATATGATGAGCATCTCTCTGCACATAAGATTTCCTTCAAAGCAATTTGTTGTGGCCTATTTGTCCAAAAATCCTTACATGTCTCTGAAGTAGAGGTAGGTACCTTCCATATTTGAACCTTTAAGGTACCAATTTTTGGTACTTTAGTGTGTTTATGTGGTAATAAATGTTAATTTGTTTAATTATAAAATCTCAAATATTTCAATGTATGATGGATCATCAATGGACTGATGCTCAGTACTTCTGACAGAATTTAGCAGGTACCTATGAAAGTACTGAATTTGGTACCCAACCCTACGGTGGCCGGGAAGGGCAGAACAAAATTACAAATTGTGAAACACTTTTACAATGGTTGAGACAAATTTACATTTTAGAAAAAAAAATTTACATTCACTAAACAAAAACTAAATTACCATAACACATTTACAAGTCCTGAAACAAATTTACCTTTCGGAAAAATTAACAAGACGTGAAACACTTTTACAAACGCTGAAACAAATTTACAAGTGGCGAAACACTTTTACAAGCTCAAGTATTAACCGGGAAAGGGAATGTACCAACTCCCAGGATGAACCGAATGTGATAACGGGGAGCGGCAAATAGGCCAATAGTGTTTGTTGGAGGTCACCCAAGATGGACGGCGTCCAGGTAAAGTTTTGTCCGTTTTGTGGACAACATATTACACGCTTAACGCGGTTTTGTTTTTCGTGTGGTCGGTCTTTCACAATTTGGATGACCTCCAACAAACACTATTGGCCTATTTGCCGCTCCCCATTATCACATCCGGTTCATCCTGGGAGTTGGTACATTCCCTTTCCGGTTAATGCTTGAGCTTGTAAAAGTGTTTCGCCACTTGTAAATTTGTTTCACGCAAACATTTTCACAAAGTGCAGAACAATTAAACAAAAGGCTTTCCATTTAAACAAAGTCCTGAACATTTACACAATACCGTTAAATTAAAACAAATCACCTACATTTTAACAAAAGATTTTACTAAATTTGTCTTAACCATTGTAAGAGTGTTTCACAATTTGTAATTTTGTTCTGCCCTTCCCGGCCACCGTACAACCCTCCCCTGAGGGCCAAGAATGTTGAGTTGAACCATTACATTCTTTATAAAAAGCTTTCAGAAAATCATGTTTCAGTCCTTAATGGTTTTTTTTTTGGTAACACTTTAGAATAGGAAACACATATTCATTAATTTATAGTCAATAAGTTATAATTAGGAGTTAATATATGGAAAAGTCTGAATTCATGGTGCAATACAGGTAGAATAAGGGGGCTTAATACATACTAATTAGCTACTTATATGCATGTTAATAAGCACCTAGTTAATGGTGAGTATGTGTTCCCTGATCTAAAGTGTTACCTTTTTTTATCAAGGCTAACTACCATGTCTGTAGATTGAGTTTGCTACAGTGGCAACTGGTGGAGTTTTCTCCAGGAGGGGCTACAGCTCTAGAATAGACATATATCAAACAAGCAAACATGTATCAAGATATCACACATTTATAACATCGACGGAAACTGGCTGATCAGGTTTACGCACTTTCTCATCAAGCTTCTTCTGATTTTGCTATCCTCTAAAATGGCTTCGATGTCTTAAATGATTTGTGAAGATCGTCTCCAACTCCCACGGTTTGATCTGTTGATCGGCTGCACTAAGTGACAGACAGTTGTGATGTTGGGCCTGTAGCGGGAGGTTTGTGATAAGTTAATCCAGCTGCTTTCAGCTCTGGACTCAGGTGGCGTGCTGGGAATTTTTAACGAAAGTCTAATGGCCCTTTTCCACTGACTCGCCTCAGCCCTACTCTACTCGGCTCTACCCGGTTTGTGTTGCGTTTCCATTAGCGCGGTACTACGCAGCAGACGCCAGTTTTTAGTACCTGCTCTACCCTGGTTCCAAGCGAGTAAAGCCGATACTACAACGTGACCTCGACGGTCTGCCGGTCACTCATTGGTCAGAGAATGTCGTCACGGAAGCTTAAGACTCTGAACAAATCACTTACAAGAGGCAAACAAATAAGTCCGTGACGAGTTTTTAATGACATTTAAACCCGACGGCACAGAACCAGACTGAATGAAGACAAAATACCACCTTAAAATGCACCTTCATGATTCCTAAATAAGTTAAAAGTCCGTTTTAAACGAAAAAGAAGTTAACAGCAAAGATAGTTCGGTTTAAAGAGTCTTTTCGATTAAATCAAAGTTGGTCGGTGCAGGAGCGATCTGTCTGCCACGAGAGTCTTTAAGCACCAATCAGTCCATTAATCCACAGGGAACCAAAAAGGAAAACCAGTTCAAAGAAGAATGATTGATCAACAACAAATCTCTGCTATACCAGGCCCAAAAATCAAAAATTAAAGTGATCTCACTGGATCCAGGGAAGAGTTGATGTCAGGAAGCAGCTCCTTCGTTTTCCTCCGCGTGCAGCAGCACCAGGCTGTTGTTTACCTCCGTTGTCATGACGACCGACATTGAGCCGCTGTATTACTTTAATGAAATCTTTTGAAAGCTTTTTTTTTTCCTTTAAAGACCACGGTGGCACATATGTTAGTACAAAATTATGTTTGTGTGGCGTTATAGATGAACATGCACGCACTTCTGCGCAGCACTTTAGCACAGCTGTGTTATAAAATCCATGCCCACCGTGAGTCTGGAGCATAGGTCTGGAGCCGGGCTAGTGGAAAAGCTAACCAAACCGAGTAGAGCCGAGTAGAGTAGAGCCGGGCCGAGTAGAGTAGGGCTGGAATTGTATAGTGGAAAAGCGCCATAAGGCTGAAGATTTTTGCGCTCAGGGTGGAAACACGTCACTAATGTTGTGGATAGTGAGGGCCTTAGCACCTTCCATTAGCCAGCTGCTACTGGTTTTCTACTTTGACATGGAGAGAAATAAATGGAAACACCAAGAAAACATCCTCCTGGCCAATGTTGAAAGGAAACTTACTCAGAATGGCGATTTTTAATGGTTTTAATTGTACAAAGACCCTCTGATTATTTGTCCTGTATTCTGCAACTTGTGGCTGAAATAAACCACAGACCCTAGTTGTTGAGAACACTTCAGAACTGAATTCAGACTTAGTGCCTTATAATGCCTTTAGTCCCTGCAGTTTAAAACACATTTAAAATTTGAAGAAACCTAATAAACTAATGGCAGCGCTTCTTGTCCCTCAGTATAAACTAAACGACATCAGAGAAAGGATGGAAACATGCACTCACCAAAGCTATGTCTGGTGAGGGGGATTTTATCTCCTCTTCTACCATAACTCACAACTGGTACAATGGGTCTTGCTGTGGTGGTGGGTGCAGCCGTGGTGATGGGTGGGGGGGTAGTGGGGATCTCTGTGTTGAACTCTTGGCTCCTGTAGGTGGCGCAGCAGTAGCGGAAAGCTCTCATACACTCCCAGCCCTCGGTGATGTAGAGGGAGCGTCTGGTGCAGGAGTAAGGCATGGGGATCTCTCTGAGGCCGTCTTTGCAGCAGCGACGCTGCAGCTTCTCCTTGTAATGCTCCTCTGGGGGCAGGAGGGAGGGGGGGGGGCAATGTTCAGTATCACATTCAAGAATGATGCGCAAAATAAAATCTGAGGCTGGGAAAATAAAATCTGTCCCCCTAAGAGCTTTTTGATCTTCCTTGGGTGGTTGCTTTGATTCTAACACTAAGTTTCCTGTCTGACTTCTCTGTTTGTTCCTGAACCATCGCCTCCTTATTTTATGTTTTTGTCTCTAAGATCATCAAGTCGGAAATCTTACTGCATGTGGAACATCACCTCGATCCACTGCAGTTTGCTTACAGGGCTGGCAGAGGTGTTGAGGATGCAGTCACCACTTTGCTGCATTTTTTGTTCAGGCATCTTGAGGGATAGCACACGCATGCCAGACTTTTATTTATTGACTTCTCCTCAGCATTTAACACAATCCCCTTCTGCTTGCTGATAGACTCCTCCACCATTTCAAACTAGATCCTAGTCTGATTAATTGGATATCTGACTTTCTAACAAACAGGTCACAGTGTGTGAGAGTTAATGGTGCTCTCTCCAGTGTGCTCTCCTCTTCCACTGGTTCTCCTCAAGGTTGCTGCTTGTCACCCCTCCTCTTTATTCTGTACACTAACGAGTGCCGCAGCAGCTTTAGTAACAGACACATTTTAAAGTTTGCTGATGACACGGTCATTGTTAGTCTTCTTCAGGGGGGTGAACAGGACCATGGGCCTGTTGTTAATGACTTTGTAGAGTGGTGTGATGAGTCTTCTCTGAAGTTGAATGTGTCAAAAACTAAAGACATGATTGTTGACCTCAGGAAGTCCACCTCTTTACCTCCACCTACTGTTATGAAAGGTGCTGTCGTTGAAATGGTGGAAAACTACAAATACCTGGGTGTGGTTCTAGATAATAAACTGTGTTTTGAACCTCATGCTGATTTTACTTCCAGGAAGGTTCAGCAAAGATTATTCATTCTAAGGAAAATGATAACCTTTCAGGTGTCTTCTGAGATGATGACTCTGTTCTACAGAAGTTTTATTGAATCTGTTCTTACTTTTTGTTTTGTTGCTTGGTTTGGAAACCTGAACTTGTCCAGTAGAAACCGTCTCGGAATTTTGGTCAAAACAGCTGGAAAAATCTCCAGAACCCAGCAGACGGGGCTGATTTCTATCTTTAACAGACAGGTGTTGAGGAAGGCTCATGTCATCTTAGATTGTTGTAATCATCCGCTTAAAACCGAGTTTGAGCTTTTACCCTCTGGCCGTCGTTTTAGGTTCCTAAGAGGAGGACTAAAAGATTTCAGGGCTCTTTTATCCCCAGTGCAATTAATTTACTTAATGGCAATTAGTTTGTTGGTTGCTTATGTTTCTCTTGCACTATCATCATTGTTGCCCTACATGCACTTTCACACTTCGCACTTTTCTGCATTAACTTGCATGTTACTTTCCATTTTTTTGGTTTGAGCTCGGGTCTAAACATGTCATCACCATTATATGTGTACGGTGTTTCTTATCCTACCTCCTTTAGTCATTGTGTTGTCTATCATTTCTGTATTTTAGACTTTTTACTATTGTCATTGTGTCTTGTCCTTTGTGTGTTCCGGTTGCAGCATCAATCTCCCTTAACGGGACAATAAAGTAAATTCTGATTCTGATTCTGATTCTTATTACTGTAGATCCCAAAAGTGGTAGGTTGAGTTTTCTGGTTCCCAATGAACTCCCCAGCGGGTCCTGCGGGTCCGGCCGGTCCCACTGGTTTAGCACTTTGTATAAAGGACATAGCAGATCAAAGGAGGATGCACCTCTGTATCACCAAAGAGGTGAGCACCTTTGTTTAATGGAGTGGATAGGAAGAGGAGGATAATAAATAAATATATATATGATAATAATAATAATAGTAAAACAATAGTAAATAAAGGAGGGGGGCTGGGGGGCTTTAAATCAATGGGTTAATTTTATTTTCAACTGCATAGAAAATGATGAACAGATACTAATTCTAATACTAATATTCTAAAGGACGGAGGGAAGACATAGTTTCATTTGTTACTAAATTATTGATTTGAAATTCATTGATTTTTAGATGGGGATTTGGTGGGGAGAGGAGGTTAGGTTTAAAAGTGGTAGGTCAAGTTTTTCGGTTCCCAAATAATTTGAATTCTAGTTTTCAGTTTTCAGTTAGAAGTGGTAGGTTAAGGTTAGAGTTAGGGTTAAGTTAAGTCGACGATATCAGTGGAAGCAAATAAATTCAAGAAACATCTCAAGATGCTGACGATAAGTAGTGTTATTTTTCGTTGACCAGCCAAATTTAGTGTTTTAGACCTTTTTATTTATTGTTTTCATCTGTTTTTGTCTTGTGCAACCCAGGTCACTATTTTGTATTTATTCCCTGTATGCACAGTAATACACTGCCTGGCCCAAAAAAAGGTCATACACTCTAATATTTGGTTGGACCGCCTTTAGCTTTGATTACATTCACTGTGGCATTGTTTCCATAAGCTTCTGCAATGTCACAGATTTATTTCCATCCAGTGTGTCATTAATTTTTCACCAAGATCTTGCATTGATGATGGTAGAGTCTGACCGCTGCACAAAGTTTTCTCCAGAACATCCCAAAGATTCTCAATGGGGTTAAGGTCTGGACTCTGTGGAGGCCAATCCATGTGTGAAAATGATGTCTCATGCTCCCTGAACCACTCGTTCACAGTTTTGGCTCCATGGCAACCTTGACCTTTCCCCAACACCACATATGCAAGTCTTCCAGTTCATTGTTGTAATGGTTTTGAATGTTGCTCATATGCTGAGGTGTTTTTTTCCAAATCCCACACTGTGCCCCAATCCCGGACCTAGTCAGACATTAAGATTTTTTTTCTTTCAATTCACTCTAATGAAACAGGGCACTGAGGAAAGTGAACTACCTGTCCTCCCCATGTATATGTCTCTGTCTTTTTTATGTTTCTTGGACGGGATGTCACTGAAAGGCAAAATCTTTTGTACTGAAACGTGCAACGGTCGGTGAATAAATGTATGAATCTTGGATCCTGACATTGTCATCTTGGAATATGCCGGTACCATTAAAGTTGAAAAACTTCATTGATGGAAAAACCTGGTCATTCAGTATATTCAGGTAGTCAGCTGACCTCATTCTTTGAGCACATACTGTTGCTGAAGGACTCGTTGACGTCGTTGGGGTCTAGTATTGTGACGGGGGTGTCCGAGCATGTCATCCGTGATCCGTACTACCCACGTAGTGAAGTGGACGGAGAGAAGAATGGGACTACGCGGGTAGTGAGACCTTGTCCGTAAATCTGGACTCATCAGATCACATGACCTTCTTCCATTGCTCCAGAGTCCAATCTTTATGCTCCCTAACAAACTGAAGCCTTTTTTTCCGGTTAGCCTCACTGATAAGTGGTTTTCTTGCTTTCTTCCTCAAAATTTTGAATTTCTGTCATGAAATTTTGACTAAATTCTCACAGTATTTTGACTTTTTATCCCTGGATTTCAACTTAATATCTCAAAACATTGACTTTTTATCTTAAAACTTTGATTTTCTATCTTATTATTTTAACTTTAATGTCATAACTTGGGCTTTTTTCCCCCAAATTTTAAACATTTAGTCTCAGTATTTTGACTTTTTAATGTCAGAATTTCATCTTTTTAATCCTAAAATTTTAACTTTTTATCTCAAAACATTGACTTTTATCTTACTNATTTGACTTTTTATCTCAAAATTTAGACTTTTCCTCACAATTTTAAACTTCTATCATGAAATTTTGACTAAATTCTCTCGTTTTTTTTTACTTTTTATCTCATTATTTTTGACTTAAATGTCATAACCTGGGCTTTTTTTTTTTATAATATTTGACTTTTTAATGTCATTATTTTTACTTCTTGTTTCAAAACTTCAACCTCATGACCACATGACCTTCTTCCATTGCTCCAGAGTCCAATCTTTATGCTCCCTAACAAATTGAAGCCTTTTTTTCTGGTTAGCCTCACTGATTAGTGGTTTTCTTAAAGCTACACAGCTGTTCAGTCCCAATCCCTTGAGTTCCCTTCGCATTGTGCATAAAAATAAAGTTTCCCTCTTTCTACCAGGATTAAACTTTAATGTGAAGCTGTATCAGGTGATGCTAATCCCATATGGATGTTAAAATGTTAAAACACTCACCCAGCTCGGCTCTACGTCTCAGCTGTTCAGCAGAGCGCCTCCTTCTGGTACTCCCTGGGCACTTCAGGACTAAAGATGAAAAATATACATCATTACTTAAATCAAATCATAGAAATGCAAGGGTCAGTTTTTCTTTTTAAACCTTTTAACCTTTTTTACCTTGTCTGACTTCAGTTTTGGTTCCAGCGCTGGATTCGAAGAGCAGTCCTGCGTTTGTGAACACCTCTTTGATGTCTCTGCCTCCTCTGCGGCTGCAGCTAAAGCCTCTGTTCTCCACCACGTCCCAGAGCTGAGGAAATGGAGACGAGCACTGAGCAACACCCAGGATTATTTTAGACTCTCTGAATGTTTTATTCCACACACCTTCGTCTGTGTGAGTCTCTCCTTGTTGAGCAGAAAAACAGCGTTGTCCACGGCGACCATGCTGACCTTTGCACCCGGGTCACCTCTGACCTGGAAACGTAACATTTTTCCAGGGATGTGGACTCGACGCTCACTGTTGAGGTTCAGCTGTCAGAGAAAGTTGAAGTGTTAAAGGGTCATTTACAGATAAGACTTTGGTATTATCCATTCTAAAATACTAAAATTAAGAAAAACTAAATTTTTTATTTAGATTAAGAGGAGATTTGTATATATCAAGATGGGAAAAATAGACACTTTATTTTTTGGAATAGATGATGTGGATGGTGTCTGCTCCCCATTCCAACTGATTAAAACAGAACCATTTCACATTTCATTAAAACACTATTTTATGAAAATACTGTACAAAACTTATACACTGCAAAAACAGAAATCTAAGCAAGTCATTATGTCTTATTTGTAGTAAAAATTGTCTTATTGTTCTTAATTTGAGCCACATTCACCAGACCAGGTCATAAAAATGTCTTATTTCTAGTTTTTAAAGACAAAAATGAGGTGTAAATTGCTTGTAACAAGTCAAAAAAATCTGCCAATGGGATAAGACGAATTCACCCGGGAAGTTTCTTGAAATTAGAAAGATGTCTTAAAACAAGAATCTTTTATCTTATCCCATTAGCAGATTTTTTTTTGACTTGGTACAAGCAATTGATGCCCCATTTTTGTGTAAAATTCCAAAAACAAAATTAGATGAGGTGCAGTTGCTGCATCGACTATTGATAGAATATCCATGAGTACATTTTTAACTGGTTAAATTCTTAACACAAAATCAATCAGCGATCAATCATGAACATCCATTAACATTTTTTTGTTTTGTTTTTCATCCATATGTCCTGGTTTTCATTGGCTTGTTTGCTCTCAAATCACCTTACTGGCTACAAAAATGCAGATAAAAGGTCGAGATATCAATGAAAATTGTACTCAGTACTCAACTATGATTTTAAAGTGAACCCCGACTGTAAGGACTAACAGGCATGAATCTGCTTAAATGCTTGTCTCAAACTAGAATTTGTTGTTAAAAGACATAACGAATTGGTTTTTCTTTAAAAAAAAACAGTTTAAAACACAGTTTCTATCCTTCGGGCGCAGCCATTGTTTTACTGCTGCAATGCATTCTGGGTTGATGACGTAGATTGGTTGCTTGGTGCTGAGCATCTGGATTTGGCCGTTTCCTCACTACTAGTCGCCGTAAGTCACGAGGTTTCAGGAGGGAAAAAAACATAATAATGCCACATGTGGCTGCTTTTGGGTGAAAGGTGAAAACTGACATATCAAAGTTGAAATTCTGAGACAAAATGTCAAGTTTTTTGGGGAAAAAAAGACAAAATCGTAAGATAAAAAGTCAAAATTTTGAGTTAAAAGTCAAAAAATGGAGATAAAAAAAGAAGGTCAAAATTATACGATAAGTGGTCAATAATTTAGGATAAAAAAGTTTTTAATATGAGATAAATATCAATAATTTAAGATGAAAAAGTTGAAATTCAGAGACAAAATGCAGATTTTTTGGGGGGATAAAAACGTCAAAATCGTGGGAAAAGTCAGAATTATGAGATTAATAGCCCAATTTGGGATACAAGTCAATAATTTGAGATAAAAAGTCAAAATGATGAGATCTAAGTCACTGCACTTTTCAGTCCAAAGGAAACAAGGACACTGATGTTAGTCTGCATAGCTTCTTAAAAGACAAGAAAAGAAGGAAGTTGTGGGAAATCTCTTGTGGGCGTAAACAACTTCCCATGGAGCCGCGGCTATGTTCTGGCCACTTCTCCCCAGAAGCATTTGCTGCATTTAGCCGGCCCATGCTGATGAAAGAGCTGACAGGTGTGGGTCATTATAAACGGAGACTAAAGCCAAATGCTGTGCCGACTATTTTCCAACACAAACCCACAAAACTTCCTCTGGAAACCACTGAAGTCCGCTCCAGGACTTATATGATCCTGTATGAGATCCAGCCCGGTGCAACCATATGACGTCACTACCCAGACGTTATTGCGGCGTAAACAACAATGGCGGCCTACAGGTGAAAATATTTTTTCAAATTTTATACAAACTTAGATATTTTGAGAGATTTTATTATGGTTCTTATGTAGCTGGTAAAAACACTGATCATTTAGGAAAATGACGTTCTGGTAGCCAGGGTAACTTTTAAAAGTAACTAAGTAGATTACATGGCATAATGATTACTTAAATATAAGTAAAAGTACAGACTTGAAAATCTACTCATGAAAGTACAATTACCCCAACAAACTACTTAATTACAGTAATCTGAGTATTTGTAATTAATTACTTCCACCCCTGCCTATAACTAAAATGTTCAGAGAAGTTAGAGTGGTGTTGTTTGTTGGGAAGGACCAGGACTGAGCCTGTGTGTCCACTCACCCCTCCAACACAGGAATCTACCACATCCACCCACACGGAGTCCGACACCACCTCTTCTCGGTCCGTCCAGATGTTGTAGAACGCCACGAAATGGAACGAAGGCAACATCTCCGGCGCGATCGTCAGTTCGACGGTGGTGATCTCGTGACCGGTCACAGAAATGCGCTCAGCTTTGATGATTTTACCTTTATTCACCACCTGAGGGAGTTAAAGGATCATACAGAGTCTGAGTCTTTCAGTCGAAATAATCATGTTTATTTATGACACACGATCACCTTCACCACGATTATCGCTCATGAACTCACCAGGTACGTGACGTGTGTAACCAGCGCCCTTTGTGTCTCGTCTTGTGTGTAGACTTTCAGCCTCAGGGTCAGAGTTTCTCCCACAGACACGGTGCTGGCTCCTGTGGAGATGTGCAGATATTTCTGCTGGTGGCGGTTAACGCTTTGATACACCTGGATTGTTTCCTGATGCCTGGCTTGTTGCTCTGGCCTCAGGTCGTCCCGGGCCGTCTCAGCCTGGAAACACAAATAAAAGGTTGGAGTGTTTAGATGTTTGTTCTTTTTGACGTGTCTGAATTATAAGCTTTTCAGTCTCTTTATGGTGGCGTTTAACCCATGATCACCCAACCCTCCCTTTCACAACCTGAGCCGACATTTGAGTCTTGTTTGAGGACTCTACTTCAAAACCTCAACAACAAAAATACAATACACAGGTGACATAAAGAAGTTTTAGACCTAAAACTCCTAGAACTGGTCATTCAGGATCTGAAAGGTTCCTAATGCCTTTTGTTGTCTTTGTTTCTTCCTAGACCCAAAGTTTCAGGAAGATTTTTAAAATCCACTCAGCAACAAGTGGAGAAAAAAAAAAAAAAAGAAGTTTCACTTCACCACGAGACCAGTAGAGGGCGGTAGCACACTGCAACGGTGACCTCAGGCCCCACATACACAAAAATATTTCACATAACACAAAAAAAGGAATAAATGAAAAGCCAAAATGCAAAAATACCATTTACCCTACATTTGGACAAGTTAATATTGTCTCTTCTTAACTTACACCACAGTTCCAACACATCATCTTCCCCTTCTTTCATCAGCTTGCAGGGAACATCGGGCCAAGCACAGGTTAGCGTTGACTTGCTACTGGCACTAACAGCTGATCTCGTGTGTAAATATTGCCTCTATGGTTACACTAATGGCGCTTTTCCACTCTACAACTCCTGCTCTACTCTACTCAGCTCTACTTGGTTTGGTTACCTTTTCCTCTCGCCCGACTACAGACTCACGGTGGGCGTGGATCTTATAACACAGCTGCGCTAAAGTGCTGCACAGAAGTGCATGCATGTCATCTACAACGCGACACAAACATAATTTTGTACTAACATATGTGCCACCGTGGTCTTTAAAGGAAAAAAAAAAGCTTTCAAAAGATTTCATTAAAGTAATACAGCGGCTCAATGACGGTCGTCATGACAACGGAGGTAAACAACAGCCTCGTGCTGCTGCACGCGGAGGAAAACGAAGGAGCTGCTTCCTGACATCAACTCTTCCCTGGATCCAGTGAGATCACTTTAATGTTACCTGAAGACCTTTTGTCTATACTTCACAATTAGATCCTGATGTGGTGAGAGGATTCAGACATTTGATTCAAAATCCGAACTGGATGCATTTAGACGACTTTTATACTGGATATTCACATACACGAGAAGCTAAAGGTCTCCACTTTACAGGGTTTTTCTTTTAACTGGAGAGACAACCATTGTTTGGGAGGGATTTAACCAAAGCAATCTTATTATGGATGAAAAATGTTCCTGAACGCACCACCCCCCACCCCCACCCTCCCTCTTATGGATGTGCTGTCTCTCTTACGATGATGGTTTGTGAAGTCGTAGACTGCGGCATGTTGACGGTGGCTCTGGAGCTGCCGAAGATGATCAGAGGCGTGTCGATCATGTTCACCTTCACGGGAACGTTACGAGCCGGGGAGCCGTCGTGGTTGCTCACCTGGATCTGGAGAGGAAGGGGGGGAAATATTGCTCTGTGCCATTAGAGACTTCAGACTGACATTTTGTTAAACTGAAAGATGATTGTACCGTGAAGTCGAAGGGTGAGCCCGGTTTGAAGTTCTGAGGCATGTCTTTGAAGGAGATGGCGTACGGAGACTGTACGATTTTAATACCAGACTTCTCTGCCTCCACTAGGTCACTGCCTGAAGGAAACACGGAGGGAAAAGATCATTTAGACCCATGATTAGATCTTGATACTTGGAACCAGACTTGGGAAATTTATGATCGTGCACCAGTGGAGGCTGCCGCACAAGTTCCACCTAACTCCACACTGCAAAAACAGAAATCTAAGCAAGTCGTTCTGTCTTATTTGTAGTAAAAATTGTCTTATTATTCTTAATTTGAGCCACATTCACCAGACCAGGTCATAAAAATGTCTTATTTCAGGTTTTTTAAGACAAAATGAGGTGTAAATTGCTTGCAACAAGTCAAAAAAATCTGCCAATGGGATAAGACGAATTCGCCCCGGAAGTTTCTTGAAATTAGAAAAATGTCTTAAAACAAGAATCTTTTATCTTATCTTACTGTTGCTGAACCTGAGCAACTGCAGCAACCCCAGATCATAACACTGCCCCCACAGGCTTGTACAGTAGGCACTAGGCATGATGGGTGCATCACTTCAAAAGATGTCTCATGCTCCCTGAACCACTCTTTCACAATTTGGTTCGTTGGACCGCCTTTAGCTTTGATAACAGCTCACATTCACTGTGGCATTGTTTCTTTAAGCTTCTGCAATGTTACAAGATTTATTTCCATCCAGTGTGTCATTAATTTTTCACCAATTTTTCGCATTGATGATGGTAGAGTCTGACCGCTGCACAAAGTCTTCTCCAGAACATCCCAAAGATTCTCAATGGGGTTAAGGTCTGGACTCTGTGGAGGCCAATCCATGTGTGAAAATGATGTCTCATGCTCCCTGAACCACTCTTTCACTATTTGAGCCCAATGAATCCTGGCATTGTCATCTTGGAATATGCCCGTGCCATCAGGGAAGAAAAAATCCATTGATGGAATAACCTGGTCATTCAGTATATTCAGGTAGTCAGCTGACCTCATTCTTTGAGCACATACTGTTGCTGAACCTGAGCAACTGCAGCAACCCCAGATCATAACACTGCCCCCACAGGCTCGTACAGTAGGCACTAGGCATGATGGGTGCATCACTTCACCTGCCTCTCTTCTTACCCTGATGCGCCCATCACTCTGGAACAGGGTAAATCTGGACTCATCAGACCACATGACCTTCTTCCATTGCTCCAGAGTCCAATCTTTATGCTCCCTAACAAACTGAAGCCTTTTTTTCC
>RPOG01000240.1:85593-101616 GCA_008086565.1 Thalassoma bifasciatum | reverse complement strand
CCACATTTCTTCCTGGAAGACGATGGGTCCCCACTATCCTTCCAGTTTTTAATAAAGCGTTGGACAGTTCTTAACCCAATTTTAGTCGTTTCTGCATCAATCTCCTTAGATGTTTTCTCTGCTTGATGCCAATGATTTGACCCTTCTCAAACAGACTAACATCTTTTCCACGACCACGGGATGTGTCTTTCCACATGGTTGTTTAGGAAATGAGAAGCAACTCATTGCACCAGTTGGGGTTAAATAACTTGTTTCCAGCTGAAAGATAATCACCCATGCAGTAATTATCCAATAGGAGGCTCGTACCTATTTGCTTAGTTAAATCCAGGTGGAGACTTTTTTTTTGGCCAGGCAGTGTAATTGTTTGAGCTCAAAAGAAAGAGCTGCACTCTGGATTTCTTAACTCAGGAACTTTCAGGATCTTAAACACACACACATCTCCTGACCCTGCAATAGAGGAATTTCCAGGTTGACCTAATGAACTGGCCTAAACTGGAAAAACAGTAAACAGCGCTCTGATAACACACAGAAAAGAGTTTGATCTCACTCTGCTGAGGCTCAAAACAAACACAGAGCTCCACGGTTTGTTTACAAATCATGTGACACGCTCAAACGTCCAAAGAGCAGCTGAAAAACTCCTGTACTGATGTTTTCAATCACCCATGTTTGATTCATGTTGACTCATGTGAACATATTTGTCATAACTTCACGTCGTGTAACTGTTGACAGGAAGTTCTTACCTGCGGCGGTGAGCACAGAGGCTTTGACGTAGATGGAGTGTCCCACCAAAGATGTGACATCGGGGTAAACGCTCTTTATTTCCTCCATGGTCAAAGTGGCGATTCCTTCCTCAAGCTGCGGGGGTTAAGAACAAAATGGGGGGGGTCCAAAACAAGTCAAAACACTTTATTGATAATTCAACCAGTTTGTGATGCAGTTATTCAGGCGAAGGTGAAAAGTCACAGAAGCGCAACCCATTTGATCGTTTAACCCCTTAGTTCTTAGAGCTTATAACTGTCGAACCATGAGGTCAAAAGTCATCATTTCTCCTCTCTAGTTTCTGAAAATGTCATGTTTTTATCTGTGGCTAAAGTCCACATCAGGATAAATGCAGCTGAAACAGCTTTTTTTTCTCTTCATTTCTTATAACCAATTTTTGAACATCGTTCACTTGAAGATTCTTCACGTCAGACACAAAACATCTACCACATCACTTCTACACCTTCTCTTCTACATCAGAGTGAAATTTGAGCTTTCTAGGTAAAAATTTGTAGCAGTTAGAGAGTTTTTAGTCTCAGGTGAACAAATACGTTCCGCACTTTTCCGACATCTTTGTCTCAATAAAACAGCTTTCTTAGTGCTCACAGACACAAACATCATTTTGTACTAACATATGTGCCACCGTGGTCTTTAAAGGAAAAAAAAAGCTTTCAAAAGATTTCATTAAAGTAATACAGCGGCTCAATGTGGGTCGTCATGACAACGGAGGTAAACAACAGCCTGGTGCTGCTGCACGCGGAAGAAAACGAAGGAGCTGCTTCCTGACATCAACTCTTCCCTGGATCCAGTGAGATCACTTTAATTTTTGATTTTTGGGCCTGGTATAGCAGAGATTTTTTGTTGATCAATCATTCTTCTTTGAACTGGTTTTCCTTTTTGGTTCCCTGTGGATTAATGGACTGATTGGTGCTTAAAGACTCTCGTGGCAGACAGATCGCTCCTGCACCGACCAACTTTGATTTAATTTAAAAGACTCTTTAAAGCCAACTATCTTTGCTGTTAACTTCTTTTTGGTTTAAAAAGGACTTTTAACTTATTTAGGAATCATGAAGGAGCATTTTAGGGCTGTATTTTGTCTTCATTCAGTCTGGTTCTGTGCCGTCAGGTTTAAATGTCATTAAAAACATGTCGCTGAAGAGGGGACTATATTTATCTGTTTTGGCAATGTAAATACATATCGCGGTTCTGGTCCTGTATAGCAAAAGAACTTGGTGGCATTTTCAAAACTAAAGTAGCCAAGGATCCTGGTCTCTTTCTACTTGGTCTACCATCCAAGTCTATATCACTCCCCTCTCTTAAATTTATATTACTAGATAAATTGTTACTTTTGGCAAGAAAATGTATACTGCTGAGGTGGACCAAGAACAGACCCCCCACTGTCACTTTGTGGTATAAGGAAATCTTTTCTGTTCTTCCACACCAGGGGTTTAGCGCTGTGATGAGGGGCATTGAACAGTTATTCTTGATCACCTGGCAACCACTTATGGACTATCTCCCCACAGAGAGCCTTGATTTACTGTCAAAAGGATTCTCTTACTTGAACTGGAAGCCCTCTGGACTGAATACGGGCACTGGACATTCTCATCCAGGCTGAGGCTGGATTAGATTTACATTTAATAAACTCTGGTAGGTTGACACAACCTGGAAATGAGCTGAAATGGGGTATTTTATTTTATTTTATTTTGTTTTATTTTCTGTCTTACTTCTTTGACTTTTTGGTTGTAAGTATATATCTGTTTTGGGTTATTTTTTACCTTTATGTTTATTGTTGTAGTGTCTGACTTTAGTTTCTCTGGTTATGTCTTCATACGTGTTTTCTAAATGTTGTAATGTTTGAATATCCTCAATAAAACTGTTAAAAAAACAAAACAAAAAACAAAAAACATGTCGCTGACTTTTTCGTGTAGAGTCAAAAGCTTCGGTGTCGACATTCTCTGACCAATGATTGACCGGCAGTCCGTCCACGTCACCTTTTAGTGTCAGCTCAGCTCACTTAGAACCAGAGTAGAGCAGGTACTAAAAACTGGTGTCTGACGCGTAGCACCGCGCTAATGGAAACACAACACAAACCGGGTAGAGGCGAGTAGAGTAGGGCTGAGACGAGTCAGTGGAAAAGGGCCATATGAGGGGCACTTAGGGACATTATTCAGAAATGCCCCATCTGTATGCATCGGGGCGGAACTCTGCCATGTGCAATTCAGAGAGCAGAAGAGAATAGTGAAGACAAGACCATGCAGAGACAGAAATGACATCCTATCATGCAAATAAGATACATAACATAAGACGCTTTAGTCTGTTAAATCAAGGCGAGTCAGTGGAAAAGGGCCATAAGAGGTTACCTAGTGGAGCCCAAAACTAAATCTAGACTCTAGTTCCTGCAGTTGTAAAACACAGTCTCATCAGCTGTTAAATCCAGTGACAGATCAGGAACTTACGTCTGAAACCTGCTTGACTGAAGGTAGCCGCCTCATCTCATTGCTGATCTTCACTCCAAACACAACATACGCCGTTCCTTTAACCGCCTCCTTGTACAGGTAACTGAAACACAAAAACCAGGGAGATGTAGAGTCTGGATACCAGTTTTATCCCGTTATAGCTGAATTCTTGGTTATAAGTGAAGAGATAATAACTTTGCAGAGATCTTGACGCTCAGTGCGGTGTCGTCCAGACTCAGGTAAGGCTTGATGGGCGTCAGAGTGACATTGAAGGCAGGAAGAACTGAAACACAGTGAAGATTAAGTGTCGTGATACAGAAGCTGTGACTCATAAGTGAAAACAAAAAGTGACTCACCATATTTTTTCACCACGAAGTTGGAGGTAAACGTGTTCTGCTCCCAGTGATCGAACTTTGCGATCATCTTCCACATTCCTTCTCTGTTACCAAACAACACATGGATCATTTTTATGTATTAATAAAGAGTTTTTGGACATGCAAGAAGCAACTTTAATGTGTTAGCAGGCAAACTTCATTCTGAGAGGGAAACAAATACATGCAGTAAAGTTTCTTACAATCAAAAAGAAAATTGAAAAATGAAAAAATGCAATAATGACAGAATCATCAGCAAAAAGGAGAAAGAGGCAATAATGACAGAATCATCAGCAAAAAGCAGAAAAATGCAATAATGACAGAATCATCAGCAAAAAGGAGAAAAATGCAATAATGACAGAATCATCAGCAAAAAGGAGAAAAATGCAATAATGACAGAATCATCAGCAAAAAGCGAAAATGATGATGCTTGTAGAGCATCTGAAAACTGTTTGTGTAATTGGTGAATAGTCAAGAGCAACTTTTGCATGGTAATGTTACTTTTTTTCACATGAATTTACAAATTTCCTTGACTAAAATTCGTACAAAATGACATTATTCCAATCTCCTTCATCGTCTCATGCTAAGACACCCAACGCAGACTTTCATCACATTATTTCTAAGATTCTTGAAACAGCAGAGTTTATCTTTATCTGAAGCAGGAATAAAATTAATTCTTATCTCATTACAATATTTTAAAATCAGATCAAACAAACTAATCTTACTTGACAATGTCAGAAAGTGCAAAAGTGTCTTTGAAGACGCCGCCGACGGCTCTGGTCCTGGAGAACTGTTTCACCACCACACCGTCTGAATTCTGCAAACATAAAAACACATTTCAAAGATTATCTGAAGATTAAAACATTATCCAACCACTTAAATTGTAATAATCAGTAGCGACACTAATAACTCATTTACCTCAATATCTATCGTTACTGAGCTGTCGAACGCCTCGAAAGTTGGAGAGGAGACAAAGACTCTGAAACGAACTGAAAAGGGACAAAAAGTGAAGATAAATCACATGGAACGGATGTAAAACAGCAATTTTCAAAGTAAAATACAAACACAATACAAAAGAAGTTGAGCAATGTGTGAAATCTCAAAGTTTAAAACAGAATTGACAGCTTGTTAATTATGTAAACGGTGTCTGTGCTGTGACACCTTCCCTCCCCAACACCCTTCCCCCTCCCACATGTGCAAGTCTTTAAGTTTTGTTGAAATGGTTTGTTATGTTGCTAATGTGCTGCGGTGATTTTTTTTCCTAATCCCACACTGTGCCCCCCTTAAAGGAGCTCAGTCTGGTATTTGTTTTTTTTCCCCTCTTCCCCCCTCTTGTACTCCCTTTCTCATCTAATAAAACAGGGCGCTGTGTCACTGTCTTTTTTATTATTTCTTGGACGGGATGAAACTGAGGATTAATTTCGTTGCCCTGAACATGTGCGATGGCAAATGAAGTATCTTATATTTTGGTATATTTAATCAGAGTTGAGAACAGGAGAATGTAAATAAAGTGAAGTTTTTAGTTTTAAAACAGGTGAGACATGGAAATGTTTACCCACGTGTGTCACTAGCTCTGTTAACATTTGTGAAACCCAGAAAACCAGTTTCAGGAGTTTGAATTTTTAACTCAGAGCTGGAAACGAGCTGAAGAGTCCATGATTTCCAAAAAGAATGTCAGAACTAGCATGTGATCGAGGGGGATCAAAATTACGAACTTCCTGTCAGGGTAAGGCCATCCTGCCAAGTGTGTTTTTTGTAGATCTTGGCATACTACTTATTCTGTAAAAATTGTGTGCGTGTAGGTCAAAGAAGCTGGCGGGGCTGTGACCAAGTTCACTCTGATGTTGCAGCATAAAAACAAGTTTCATTATATTTTCTTTGTGGTTGTTTCATTAGACAGGTGTTGAGGACTCACTTAAGTCTCCGGGGTTGTAGATGGGTTTGTCCGTCTGGATGAAGATGTAACCTGAGTGAAACGTCACCATCATCACCCGCTCGATCGCCTGGTAACCCTGAAACTCCGCCCTCAGGTAAACAAACTTGTTCTCCTTCTCCTCACGGTTCAGGAGTTCTGAGGAAAGCTGGGACAGTGGAAAGATGAAGCTGACTTTAGAGGTGAATAAAAACCCATCAAAGGGTTTAAAATCATCCGTAAACATTAACAGCTTATGGAGATGTGAGTGTTTTCCAAACTGAAGGGGGACGATATTTTTATGGCTTGCAGAAAAAAACCCCCAAAATTCAGTGTAGATGAAGGTAAGAATATTACACTATGTCAACAATAAAGGAGATTTTACACAGAAACATCAGGAAAGTTTAACTACTTTCTGACCATTTCTTAAGTTTTCTCATTGTTTTGACAATTTTTTCGCCATTTTTTGGAACTTTTTACTGTTTTTGTCACTTTTCACCCATTTTTGTCTCTTCTCATCATATTTGCAACTTTTCACTGTTTTTGTCAATTTTCATCATTTTTGCAACTTTTCACAATTGTTGTCATTTTTCATCGATTTTGCAACTTTTCATCGTTTTTGGAACTTTTCACCACTTTTGTTACTTCACATCATTTTTGTCACTTTTCGTTGTTTTTGTCTAGTTTCATCATTTTGCAATTTTACATTAATTTTGTCAGTTTTGACTGTTTTGGTCATTTTTCATTTATTTTGCAACTTTTCACTATTGTTGTCACTTATTCTCCATTTTGTCACTTTTCACTTTTGTTGTCAATTTTCATTAATTAGCAACTATTCATCCTTTTTGCAACTTTTCACTGTTTTTGTCAATTTTTATCAATTTTGCCACTTTTCATTATTATTGCTACTTATTCTCCATTTTTGTCACTTTTCGCCGTTTTTGTCAATTTTCATCATTGTTGCACTTTAAGATCATGTTTGCAACTTTTCACCACTTTTGTTATTTTACATTATTTTGCAACTTTTCACGTTTTTTGTCAATTTTCATCATTTTGCAACTTTACATCATTTTTGCAACTTTTCACTTTTCTTAATTCACATCATTTTTACCACTTTTCATCACAATTGTTTCTTTTCATCATTTTTGCAACTTTTCACTGTTTTTGTCAATTTTTATCATTTAAGCATCATTTTACTAATGTTGTCACTTTTCATCAATTTCGCAACGTTTTATCGTTTTTACAACTTTTCACTGTTTTGGTTAATATTTTTTTGCATCTTTATATCATTTTTGTCACTTTTTTTTTTGCTGTTTTTGTCAGTTTTCATTATTTTTGCATCTTTCCACTGTTTTTGTCACAGAGAGATCAGACTTGTTGTCACCTGGATCGATTTAAGAATGTGGAATTCGTTCCCTGGACTCAGTATGACATAGTCCTGGAGGAGCGTAGAAGTTTTGCTGAAATCCTGGATGGAGATGGTGACTCTGATGGGCCTGGACAAACCGTCGGCCTCCAGGTAAATGTTCTCGTTGCTGTCTGTCCTCAGCAGGTCTGGAGCCACCAGGTAGAACCTCCTGCAGGAACAGAACCAGACGAGAAGAGGAACATGACGCTTCAATCAAAAGTCTCAAAAATCAGAGAATATGCTTCGCTGTTTCAAACATTACAAGGGTTTCAATGCAGATTAAAAAAACAAATGTGAATGACAAATGCAGAGGTGGAAAAACACCAAAAGAAACATTGTGAGTGCTCCAAAATAAAAACCGTAGAACCTGACCCCAAACAGAAGGAGGGATCTGCTGGAGTTCAGTTTGAGATTATTGATGAGAAGCATTAACTGTTTTCTTTTATAGCTACAGACAAAAACAGAGATGTTTGCACATCTGTCTCTCATATTTGATATCTCGACTCTGTAACGTTAAGAAAAGACAGAAAAAGCATAAGTGCTTTTAGCCTTTAGCTCCTGCTTTAGCTTTTAGCTCTTGTTTTAGCCTTTAGCGCTTGTGTATTAGCCTTAAGCTCCTGCTTTAGCCTCCAGCTCCTGTTTTAGCCTCAAGACTGTGTGTTGGCTTCTGTTTTTGTCTTTGTCTTGCGTTTAGCCTAAAGCTCTTGTTTAAGCCTTTAGCTCTTGTTTTAGCCTTTATCTCTTGTGTATTAGCCTCTAGCTCCTGTTTCAGCCTTTATCTTTTGTTTTAGTCTTTAGCTTCTGTTTTAGCCTTTGGCTCCTGTTTTAGCCTTTGGCTCCTGTTTTAGCCTTTGGCTCCTGTTTTAGCCTTTAGCTCCTGTTTTAGCCTTTAGCTCCTGTTTTAGTCTTTAGCTTCTGTTTTAGCCTTTGGCTCCTGTTTTAGCCTTTGGCTCCTGTTTTAGCCTTTAGCTCTTGTTTTAGCCTTTAGCTCCTGTTTTAGTCTTTAGCTTCTGTTTTAGCCTTTGGCTCCTGTTTTAGCCTTTAGCTCTTGTTTTAGCCTGTAGCTCTTGTTTTAGCCTTTAGCTCCTGTTTTAGCCTTTAGCTCCTGTTTTAGCCTTTAGCTCCTGTTTTAGCCTGTAGCTCTGTTTTAGCCATTAGCTCTTGTTTTAGCCTTTAGCTCCTGTTTTAGCCTTTAGCTCCTGTGTTTACCTTTAGCCCCTGTTTTAGCCTTTAGCTCTTGTTTTAGCCTGTAGCTCTTGTTTTAGCCTTTAGCTCTTGTTTTAGCCTTTAGCGCTTGTGTATTAGCCTCTAGCTCCTGTTTCAGCCTTTATCTTGAGTTTTAGCCTTTAGCTCCTGTTTTAGCCTCAAGCCTGTGTGTTGGCTTCTGTTTTTGTCTTTGTCTTGCGTTTAGCCTAAAGCTCTTGTTTTAGCCTTTAGCTCTTGTGTTTTAGCCTTTAGCTCCTGTTTTAGCCTTTAGCTCCTGTTTTAGCCTGTAGCTCTGTTTTAGCCATTAGCTCTTGTTTTAGCCATTAGCTCTTGTTTTAGCCTTTAGCTCTTGTTTTAGCCTTTAGCTCCTGTTTTAGCCTTTAGCTCCTGAAAATCGGAAATCGAGGACAAAATCGGAAATCGAGGACAAAATCGGAAATCGAGGACAAAATCGGAAATCGAGGACAAAATCGGTAGTTGTTTGACTGTCAAAGATGGTTTATTACGCTTGAGGGGGGTTTTACTTTGGCACTCTGAGAGTCAAAATGACTTCACAACAAACAACACACTCATCTTAGTTTGGCATGCCAGGTTCAGGAGAATTTCGGACCTTGTCGTTTGGTTTCCTGCAAATAAACAAAAACAGGAAAGATTAAATTCTGTCTCCAAAAACTGAAGCGGAGGAAAAATCAACCAGGATTTGTGAACTTACTCATGGAGGTCCCAGAATCTTTCGACAGGTTGAAATCTGCCGAGCAAAACAAAGAATAAAAAGTCGGGGTGTTGAAATAAAAATAATCGACTGCATTTGTGATCTTTTAGCACAAATATACTCACCTGTCCCTCCAGGATTGTCTACAAGAAACACATGAAAATGTTCAGTCAGAGATCTTATAACTGCTTAACCCTCCTCCTGTGTCAGCTTTCTGGTCACATCTATGGTGTTAGGGTCGGTAGTGACCCGCATTTTAAATAAGCTTTAAAATACACTAAAAACAAAACATATGATCAAGTTTTTTTTGTTTTCTCTTGGTTTCCTTGTAAGGCTTCCTTATCCATGAAAATATTGGGTTTCATATTTTTGGTGTGGGTCTCAGGGCCCAATGTTTAGCAGTATACCTCTTGATTTCGATAAAAAGCAGAAAAAATAACCTGAAGAGAATCCTATAAATAAACCAAAGGTTTTTGTGTTACCTGCCTATTATTGAGGGTATAGAACACATCTCTGAAATAAATTTGCTTTATTTATTTTTTTCATAAATAAATAAATTTATCCAAATTTTAGCCCACCTTAATTGCCATTTATTTGTTAACTTTGGTAATTTAACCCTCTTTTTACTTCTCTCTTCTTCTCCTCCTCTTTTCATAATTTTTGCTACTTTCTGCCACTTTTGGACCAGTTTTCTTCTAGTTTTATTACAATTTTGTTGCTTTTAGCCTTTATTGTCACTTTTCACTTTTTTTTTGCTATTTTTGGACCATTTTTTGCAATACACTGAGTATTTTCCAGTTTTTCTCCAAATTTCTTGCCATCTTTGTTGCTTTTTGAGCATTTTTTGCCAGTTTCAGTCTTTTTTTGCCACTTGTGGACCATTATTTTGGCAACTCTATGAGTATTTTCCAGGTTTTCCCTCAAGTTTCTTTCTATTTTAATTGTTTTTTGCAAATTTTTGTCACTTGTAATGTTTTTTTGCCACTTTTGGACCATTTGTTTCGTAACTACCTGAGTATTTTCCATGTTTTCTCCCAATTGTCTTTCTATCTTTTTGCCTTTCGGGCATTTTTTTCAATTTTCAGTCTATTTTGACCCTTGTAGACCATTTTTTGGCAACTCTTGGGGAATTTTCCAGGTTTTCCCTCAACTTTCTTAACCTTTTTTTTGCTTTTTGGCAATTTTTGCCACTTTTGGACCATTTTT
Organism: Thalassoma bifasciatum; assembly: GCA_008086565.1. Classification (NCBI taxonomy): domain Eukaryota; kingdom Metazoa; phylum Chordata; class Actinopteri; order Labriformes; family Labridae; genus Thalassoma; species Thalassoma bifasciatum. The sequence continues at coordinate 91,586 of RPOG01000240.1, read as the reverse complement.
TTGTAACTTACTGAGTATTTTCCAGTTTTTCCTCCCAATTTTCTTGCCATCTTTGTTGCTTTTTGGGCATTTTTTTTGCCATTTTCAGTCTTTTTTGCCCCTTGTAGACCATTTTTTTGGCAACTCTTTGAGTGTTTTCCAGGTTTTCCCTCAATTTTCTTTACCTTTTTTTTTTGCTTTTTGGCAATTTTGTCACTTTCAATTTTTTTTTTGCTACTTTTGGACCATTTGTTTTGTAACTTACTGAGTATTTTCCAGTTTTTCTCCCAATTGTCTTGCCATCTTTGTTGCTTTTTGGGCATTTTTTTGCCATTTTCAGTCTTTTTTGCCCCTTGTGGACCATTTTTTGGCAACTCTGAGTATTTTCCAGGTTTTCCCTCAATTTTCTTTACCTTTTTTTTTTTGCTTTTTGGCAATTTTTGTCACTTTTAATTTTTTTCATATTAAAATTAGCAACTATAGTAACATCTATGGTGTTAGGGTCAGTTTTGACCCATACATATATTTTTCAAAAAAATGCAAAAATATATATTTTGCCAGCAATAGAACTTTAATATAAACACATAGAAACACACAGGTCATAAAACAAAATATTGATTTGTGAGCGTGCATGTTTTCAGATGCATGTGTGGCAAAAAGTTACACTTTTTGTGTCTTTGCAGAGATACTTTTTGCATTGGAAACACAATACATTAGTCTTTCTGAAGCTTTCTGAAGCTCACATGATTGGGAGAGGAGGTGTCTGTCATTGTGATGGCTGACAGTGCACTTATGATTTCAATTTTGGCTCTAAATATTGGTTTATAATCTTATTTTTATAACCGGGTCGGTGGCGACCCTAACACAACAAGTGAACAAATTTCAACCAGGGCATTTTATAATGTTGAGATTTTTTTTTTTTTTTCATAATTTTGTTGGAATCAGCGTTCCTGACAAAGTCAAGAAGCCTTAATGCAGCAAACAATTTTTATGTGATTCTTTTATGCATTTAAAAACAAAAACGGGTCGGTGGCGACCCTAACACAAGAGGAAGGTTAAACACCGAAGGAAAAAACAAAGAAACGTCTGTTACCGTTTGACGCGGTGAGGCTCGCCATCGACCCCGCAGAAAAGGACGAGAAATAAAAAGCTGTGCAGCGTCCAGAGACTCATGGTGACTGACAGGAGCCTCAGTGAACTGTGGCCTCAGGGAGAGAAGGTCAGCTGTTTTAACTGACCCCCCCCCACCCTGTAAACCCCCCCATACACACACACCACTCTTATCAGTCAGTGTCTACGGGAAGAGGAGGAGCAGGAGTTTCTGATCAATAACTGTGATAAACAAACACAACAAAGGCCGTTCGCTCCAGTTGCTGCCAAACCAAACTTAAAGTAAACTTTCACTTCAGATTATAAATCCTCAAACATGTCATCTATTTAACATGATCATGATAAAAGTCAGTGGGTTACGGATTTGTTTACAAACAATAACTTGTGATGCAAGATTTAAAAATAAATTAGGGTGATTTAGCTGTAACGAATTCCTATCAAATTTCATAAAAACCCTGAAATTTCTTCTGGATTTTTTTCTTAAATGAACTTGAAATGTTCCTTAACCCATTCAAACAACAAAGAACCAAAAACCCCTTACATCTAGTATTCCCTTCCCATGCTTAACTGTATTCATTCATTTATTTTTCTTGTACTATATATGATTTTTTTTTTCTGTGTTTCATTGCAAGAAAGTCCTCTGCCCACTTTGGATAAAAAAAAAAAGTAATTTAATAAACTGAGACACATTAATAAGGCCAATTTCAGCATTAACGTGATAAAGTCTAATCAAAGTCATGTTGTAGTTAAGTTTTTTGTTAATTTTAAGGAATTTTAGCCCATTTCGACTCGAATTACACAAACAATTACAACAAAAAATAAGCTTATTGCTGCTCTGACATTTGAGAACATCCTTGTAGTCATCCCTTGTAACTATCATAAATGATGAAATTACAATAAATTGGCTTAACATTGAGTTGTACATTTGATGATAATTTATCAGTTTAAACTTATATAACTTTATCAAGCACAAAAAGAAAAAAATAAAAGTGCAGTTAGTGCATCATTCGCAGGTGTACAGAGGTATCTGACTCAGCAAGACTCTGCTGTGAAACCATGGCAAGATACAATTCCTGTTTCCGCCGGACAGAGTGGAAGTTTGTCCCAAAGCTGCTGCTGTAATTAAACCCTAAAACTTGGTGAAGGAAACTTCATTCAGCGGTGAGTGTGACTTCTGGGGGCCAAGGAGCACGGAGTCTGATTAAGGTGATAAAACAGATGCTATGACAAATAAAGACCACTAGATGGCGCCCAGAGATCAAGTAAAGGAACAGGGATTGGTGCCCTGCAGCGAGAAAACAGAAAACCCTCCTGATACACACAAACTGTTCTGAGTTTATTTTTGCACTCTTCACATTTAAACTCAAACAAAATCAAAGTTAAGACTAGAACTAGAACTAGAACTAGAAAATCCTGTGAATGGGTTTGTTTGGAGTTTCTGATGAGATTCTTTCAGATCAGTTCAGTGTAAAAAAAAAAAAAAAGCAGGAGTGTCATCACTTAGAGGAGGAGCAACATGAGTAAGGTGTGGAGCTCTAATGTTATTCTGAAGAAATGAAACTTATAATTTTGTTACTCAACAGCAGCCACAAAGCAGAGCAGACACTTCCCTGATTTTCTCTGAAAGAAGATTCAAACTGAGTCGATTCTTTTCCTCTGTCTCTGACAAACAAAGGTGAGTTCTCCTCATCACTTTAATCAGAATCAGAAATACTTTATTTATCCTGTTGGGGAAATCTAGTGTTGCCAGATGCTCATCACACAGTACAAGAGTAGAAAGGACTAATTAGGGATAAGAAGGACAATAAGGAATGCAATAAAAATTAAGTATTAAATAAGATTATTCAGCTTCTGGCAGTCTTTTTTAATTTCATCTCTAACGTTCTAGGCCTAGAAATAAGTCCGTCTCCACAGATCGCAATCTTTGGGGTGTCTCCTGATGAACTAACAACTACTTCTATACAAAATAGAGTCATAGCTTTCACGTCTTTAATAGCTCGTAGGAAAATCCTCCTTCTATGGAAATCCCCACAGCCATTATCTTTTAAACCTTGGTTACATGACCTATTACATTTACTGAAACTTGAAAAAATTAAATTCCGACTTCGAGGTTGTTCCCAGAAGTTTTATTCCCACTGGGGCCCTCTATTGAGGTATGTAAATAAACTACCGGCCACTGAGGTAGCTCATATCTCTAGTGAGGTTATATTGTGTCCACACACCCCCCCCCCTCCTTCTTCTCCTTCTTTCTTTCTTTCTCTCTCCTTCTCCTTCTCTTTAATGTTAACTTCAGGTGAGCTGGTTTACACAGCATTAAATGTAACGAGTGACAAGAAGCACGCAGTGGTAGCTATTTGCACTTGATCAAGAAGCACGTAAGATGTATCGATGCAGATGTGTATCTGTGCATCTGTATGAATTATTATCTCGATATATGACACGGGAGGTCTCTGGGATGGGTGGGAAGGGTGTTTAAAATGTTTTGTCTGTTGTGTTTTGTTTTGTTTTGCTCTGTTTGGTTTTGTTCTGTGTTGTTTTGCCTTGTTTTTGTCATCCTTCGGAAAATATGAAAATTGGACTCTTTCGTACACATACTGTACATTTTATATTTTGTTTAATAAAATATATATTAAAAAAAAATTAAGTATTAAATACAATGGAATGAGCAATAAGATAAGATATAATAAAAATGGAATAGAAAAATAGAATAAAATACTGAATGAGTGTGCAAATAGAACCAAGTACTAAAAAGTGTGAAATTCGTTCAATAAGCAAGAAATAAGCAATAAAATTGCAGTAAGTGAACCAAAATATTGCAGATATTGCACTTTGTGATAAGTTGATGCCTGAACTTGACTGTGTCAGGGACAAAAAGAACTTCTGACTCTCATTTCCTTGTTTCTCTGTGACTATGAGTTCCTACAGACATGTTGGATTATTTCCCTCTGGCTGTTAATAATGAAAGCTTTTGTTCCTGAGAATCAATACAAGGCTTTCACTTTGAAAGAAGGAAAATGAAATTTAGTTGTTGAATTTGTTCAAGTTCAGGTCAATAAAAACAAACAAACAAACAAAAAAACGGTGAAAAACTACAGTCATTGGCAAATCAACAAAATAAACTGTTATACATCGCTTCATTTGTGACATATGACGTGAAATATTTAAGCTTTTTAAGTTTCCCAGGAAGTGATTGTTTCAGTGTTTTTCCAGTGCACATCAAGGAAATAAACAAATTTATACCGAAAACATTTGTAATCGCAACAATTTCTGGGAGAAATGGTGTATTTTCTGGAAAAATTCCAGAGGTGCCAATACTTAACTGTATTTCAACAGACCCCACATATTTTCCCCATCTTCAGTAGTAGTTGTTGTTTCCTTTTATGAGTCTTTGTCTCCTCTGTGTGCAGATATGGCTGCTGCAAATTATCAACAAACTGAGGAGCAGTTTCTGTGCTCCATCTGTCTGGAAGTGTTCACTCATCCTGTCAGCACACCATGTGGACACAACTTCTGCAAAAGCTGCATCACTCAACACTGGGAAACCAGCCACAGCAGCCAATGTCCCATGTGTAAAGAGGTTTTTAACCCAAAACCTGAGCTCCAGGTCAACACTTTGTTCTCTGAGGTGGTTTCTCAGTTCAGAGCTCAGCAGGAAACCAGCAGCAGGAGCAGCTCACAGCAACAAGGCTCCAAACCAGGAGAAGTTCCCTGTGACATCTGCACTGGACCCAAACGGAAGGCCCTGAAGTCCTGCTTGGACTGTCTGGCCTCCTACTGTGAGACTCACCTGCAGCCTCACCTGACAGCTCCACGTCTGAAAAGACATCAGCTGATTGACCCTGTGGAGAACCTGGAAGACAGGATGTGTCTGCAGCACGATAAACCTCTGGAGCTGTTCTGTAAGACCGATCAGACGACACAGACGTACGAGACGAGACAAAATCTGGTGTTCTGTGTGCTCAAACAAGGAGACTTGCTTCATATACTTCCTTTCTTCCGGCTCGACCCCCTCTGTCTCCGACTTTAGGTCGTCTACTAGGTCTTTTCTGCTCTCTTCTAAGTCCACTAGTTTGAGAGTCGACTGCAGTCATTCTATTTTCGTCTGTGCCTCTATCCTGAAGGAGTTCGAGTCCTCGGCGCTCTGAAGGCGTCTGTTGAGAGAAGCCAGGCCGAGCTGATCCAAACCATCCAAGAGAAGCAGAAAAAAACAGAGGAACAGGCCCAAGACTTCATCAAGCAGCTGGAGGAGGAAATCTCTGAGCTGGAGAAGAGAAGCTCTGAGGTGGAGCAGCTCTCACGCTCTGATGACCGCCTCCATCTTCTCCACAGAGTCCAGGACATCAACCAGCCCCCACCAACCAAAGACTGGACACAGGTGAGAGTCCATCCACCATCATATGAGGGGGCTGTGCTCAGAGCTGCTGTTCAACTGGGGGAAACTCTCAGAGAAGAAACCGAGAAGCTGCTTCAAGCTGAGCTGAAGAGAGTCCAGAAGTATGCGGTCGATGTGACTCTGGATCCTGAGACGGCACATCCTAAACTCATCCTGTCTGAGGATGGGAAACAAGTTCATCTGGGCAACATCAAGAAAGATCTTCCAGACAACCCAGAGAGGTTTGATAGATGTGTTGGTGTTTTAGGAAAGCAGAGTTTGTCTTCAGGAAGATTTTTCTATGAGGTTCAGGTTAAAGGGAAAACTGACTGGGATTTGGGATTGGTCAGAGAGTCCATCAACAGGAAGGGAAACATCACTCTTAGTCCTGAGGATGGTTTCTGGTGTATTTGGTTGAGAAATGAAAACGAGTATGGAGCTCCTGATGCCCCATCAGTCTGTCTCTCTCTGAGGTCTCAGCCTGAGAAGGTGGGGGTGTTTGTGGATTATGAGGAGGGTCTGGTCTCCTTCT
>RPOG01000240.1:44762-85478 GCA_008086565.1 Thalassoma bifasciatum | reverse complement strand
AGATTTTTTTTTTTCCTCAGTGGCCCTAATCCTTTTCCGTACATAGGTGATATCCCCCTTAAAAGGTGGAACAATAATGAGGATAAAGCCGGAGCCACCCTCAATTGATGACTGGATAGAAATAATTGGTGAAATATACAAGATGGAAAAATTATCATTCTCCCTTAGAATAAAAAAAATGTGTTTTTTCGAATTTGGACTAAATGGACTGAGTACATTAAAACAGTAAGATCAGATTTTAGCTGAACTTTTCAATTAAAAGACCTAGAATATATTAGATTTGTCTCATTGCATTTGTTTCCCCGTATTTTGTTTTACATCATTTTGTTACTCCTATACCTGTTTTCACTCTCTCTTATTACGCTTTTGACTTTACAATGCAACTCAATGGAAGGCTCCTCATGTTAAAGTGTTAGAATTAATGTTTGAATAAGAGATATTAGTAAGTACAATTCTATATGAGGAAAAAAAGAAAACTGGAAAAGCTGGGCTGTAAAGTGGTCACTATAAACAATCAGATGTATGATGGGGTGTGTGTATGTATGAGGGTATGAATCTAGGTTTCTGGATTTATGTATGTATGTACAAACATAACTACATCTATTTGAATGAAAACTTGTTCCACTTAGAGCAAACTTGATATAATGATGTTGCAAGAATGTAAAACAATTGCTTTTCCGGAATAAAGAATAATAGAAAGAAAAACATGTTCAAAGACTTAATATTATCCTGTTTACTTTACATAGTCTCATACTATTATTCTGTGATGCCATAAAAGAATTAAACCGTAGTTAAGTCTTTCATGCTGGGTATATTATAAAAATGTGTATAAAAATGGAATATTCTGGAGTGATAATGACATGTAAGACTTTTTAAAAATTTTTTTTTTTTTTTTTTTTTAGCTTTTTTTGACTGTATTTCTTTTACTACCTTTATGTTAATGGTGTTAATCGAAGTGATTGTTTATGAAAGCTTATGTTAATTGAAAAATATTGAGGAGTTTTCTTTTGAGGTTATGAGGGTGTTGGCTGGTAGGAGGAGGTGTTAAATCAATGGGGTGTCGGTGAGGACAGAGGAGCACAGTCAGGATCCAATTTTAAAGGTTTTACTTTCCAAAGTTGATCTGATTTTCTGGCAAAAAAAGAGTAAACAATAAAGGTTTATTAAAGTAGACAATAATCTCCTCAGTAAAACAAATAGAATGTTTAACTAAGGCAAAAAGGGGCAAACTAAATCAATGTACACGTTGATATTTAACTGAAATGATGACAAAGGAGAAATTATGAGGGAATAATGTAACAAAAATAACTCACTTAACATTTAATCAGTCAAACATTTGGTCTTTCTCTGCCATGTGGTCCATGTTCTGATGCAAACAAAAGGGAGACTGCAGGTGATGAGGCTGGCTTTATAGCCTCCTTGTCACACCCACCAGGAAATAGGGAGAGTGGGTGGGGCTGTACTTTTCCATCCAGGGAGAGCCCAGACTGAGGATTTTCTACATAATATATTACCATTATTGCTTGTTTGGGACAGAAAACCTTGGTCTGGAGGAAATAAATCCTTGAACTTGATTCCTTTGTCACTGACTCTTTGATTTGAGAAGCTTAAGTGGTCTTCCCTTTAACTGGAACCCCAAGAATTGAATGCCAACATTAAAGCTGCTAGCTCAATAAGAGTTGTTGAGCAAGAATTAAACAATGACAGTATCTAGTGGAGGCTCTACTTTGGCAGAGGTCAAACAGCATAAATTAATTGGCATCATCATAGGGCGCCACTAGCACAGCACGCCCACAGAAATACAGTTATAGAAGGGGAAAGATGGGAAAAAAAAATTATATAGATATAATTATACACATATTTTATTCAAATTAATTTGTAGGTGTGTTGGGAGGTTGTTACTGAATGTTCATAAGAAATTTGAAGCAGATTGGGCTCTACATGAAGGACTTATTAGGAGTACTCCCCCTCCACATAAGAGTATCCACCTCACTGTCCGTTTTTAAAACTCGTCTTAAAACCCACTTTTATTCCTTGGCTTTTAACCCACCATGAGACTCGGCTCTGTTTTAGTGTTTTTATGGTTTGTTTTTAGTTATTGTTTTACTTATTGTTTTTATTGTTCTTAAATTTGTTTTTAGGAACAATGAAACAATGGAGCAATAACTAAGTGTTATTTATGATTTTTTTTTTTTTTTTTTTTTTTTTTTTTTTTTTTTNCATCTGGGCAACATCAAGAAAGATCTTCCAGACAACCCAGAGAGGTTTGATAGATGTGTTGGTGTTTTAGGAAAGCAGAGTTTGTCTTCAGGAAGATTTTTCTATGAGGTTCAGGTTAAAGGGAAAACTGACTGGGATTTGGGATTGGTCAGAGAGTCCATCAACAGGAAGGGAAACATCACTCTTAGTCCTGAGGATGGTTTCTGGTGTATTTGGTTGAGAAATGAAAACGAGTATGGAGCTCCTGATGCCCCATCAGTCTGTCTCTCTCTGAGGTCTCAGCCTGAGAAGGTGGGGGTGTTTGTGGATTATGAGGAGGGTCTGGTCTCCTTCTATGACGTGGACTCTGCAGATCTGATCTACTCCTTTTCTGGTTGCTCCTTCACGGAGAAACTTTACCCTTACTTCAGCCCATATGTAAATGGTAATGGTATAAACTCTGCTCCTCTGACCATCTCACCTGTCAGTGGTCAAAAGTTTCTCTTCAATTTCAAAATATAACTGGACATTTTCATAATGTCCAAATGGTTAATGGTAGCTATATTGAATATCCTGTCTGGACCTGTTTGTGTGGTTTAGTTTTCAGTGACATCCACTTCTTCTTCTTTCACACAAAACAGTCACCCTTTCATTTTCAGACTAGCAATGTAGTTAAACACCAGATTCAGCTTCCTGTCCAAACTATGGTTACTTTAACTTTGTGTCCTTTCTTTGATATTACTTTTAATTTGTGTTAAAAGTAAAGTGGAGTCCACTCATGGGTCAGCCTATCTCTGTCAGTGTGTGATTGTAAAAACAAAGAGTGCAAAACGAAGGAGCAAAGATTCTGAAAATACAGCGATAAAGCAGCTGCTATGACACAAGCACCACTAGATAAAGCTCAAAGAAGAAGGACAGGAGTTTTTACCCCTGCTGTCAGAGAAAACATCCATCCATCCATTTTCTTAACCCTCTATCCTGCTATTCAGGGTCGCGGGTGGCTGGAGCCTATCCCAGCTGTCATTGGGCGAGAGGCGGGGTTCACCCTGGATTGGTCGCCAGTCAATCACAGGGCTGACATAGAAACAAACAACCATTCACGCACACACTCACACCTCCAGGCAATCCAGAATGATCAATTAACCTAACATGGGCATGTTTTTGGTCTGTGGGAGGAAGCCGGAGTACCCGGAGAGAACCTACGCATGCACGGGGAGAACATGCAAACTCCACACAGAAAGGCCAACCATGACCCGAACGGGGAATCGAACCGTGACCTTCTTGCTGTGAGGCTGCATAGCTATTTAAACTCAAAATGGTCAAAGTTATGAGCAGGGCTGACCTGTGGCATAGGCAAATGCTAAGTATGATAAGTGGACAGTGCAAAAAAAAAAATTAGAAAAGCATGTTCCATAGGTACGGGAGAGGATTAGGGCCACTGAGAAAAAAAAAAATTCCAAAAAAAAAAAGAAGTCAGAATTCTGACTTTAAACTCAGAATTCTGACTTTAATCCCAGAATTCTGACTTTTTTCTCAGAATTCTGACTTTTTNTTTGTTTCAGTGTTTCTTCATGTGTACAGCACTTTGTTTTCAACTATGGTTGTTTTTAAAGTGCTCTATAAATAAAGTTGAGGAGGAAAAAAATAGTGAGAAGATGACCGACTTTAACCTGGAGAAAAGTTGAGTCCCACCTTTAACTGTAACTGTCTTTTCCACAAACTGAACCCTCTGTCCAGGATAACAACATAACCAACCTGCAACCAGGGCACCAACTTACGCAGCGGGGCATGAATTATGTGAGCAAACACTTAAATAAATAGCAGTTGTTTTTGCTTATTAGTATGTATCAATAAACAGGATTATCAGGCTATGGTTTCAGAAAAAAAAGACAATAAAACATGAATGACAAACATCAAACTAAACTAAAACAAAGCATTCACAAAAAAATTGGAGCTTACATTTAACCAAACAGTGTGGACCTGAAAATACTTCTGTAGAAGTTTTCTTTAGAAGTACTTTCAACTTCAAAACACCAAAACCACACAAAATAAAAAAAGGCACAGAAAAATATCTGCGTTGACACAGAAACGCTGAGGAACTTAAAACACTGTAGTATGCATGCCAGCACTGTGGATGGCGATAAAACTGTAGGAGCCGTATGCACATCAAAGGTTTAGAGCACTGATTCCCAACCTGTGGTCCGCGGCCCCATGGTGGGCCGCCAGGGTCTTACAAGTGGGCCGCCAAATCATTTCCAAAATAACATAATTTTAGTGGAGGGTGATAATATAAAGATACAAATATACAGAATAATGAATGATGTTAAAACCGAGATAAGTTTTAAAATAAATTAAAACTGTTCAAATAGTCATGTAGAAAAAAAAACCTTTAAGAGAGCATGTTAGAGCCCAGTATGTAACATGACCCAAAATGCAACAACAACCTGAAATGCACAAAAAAAAAAAAGAAAAAGAAATAAAACCGAAAATAACAAAGTTGCTGGGCCGGAAAGTCACAAAAAGATAATAATAACTGACCCATAATGTAACAACTTGTCACACTCTGTACTTATTGGGTCAGAGGTGGGCCGCAAACATTTTTGAGACTCAAAAGTGGGCCCTGGGTTGGAAAAGGTTGGGCACCACTGGTTTAGAGGCTGAAGAGGAGGTGAGCTGATCATCCGGAATTTATATCATAAAGCTTTTCTCTGGTTTCAGAAAAAGAGCAAGAACAAAGCGTAAGGTCACTATTGTTGTTGTTTTCCGGTTCCTGAATGCCACAGTGGAGATTTAAAGTGCACACGCAAAACTGAGCGAGCAAAACGAAAATTCAGAAAAACCCCCCCTTGCATTTTAGGTCGGCAGAATCGCTGTTGCCATGTCAACGGAAGGCTGAAACGCAACAATACTTTTGCGTTTCACCCTACAAACGTTCTCCGTTTGCTATGAGGCATTGTCGTGTGAACCTGAATCACATGAGAAATACCAAAGGTGAAAAAAAAATTGAGTTAGGGCTCGAAGTACAGACCTAATGGAAATTGAACGCAAGAGGAAAAGGAAACAACTCCCTCAGCCTGTGAACATGGAGAAATCCAAGGACTTTCACATTGAAGCAGTAATTCACAAACATCACTCTTTCCTCTGGCTGTATCCTACTAAAAACTTTCTGATTTAAACATTTTAATTTGAAGAAAGAGAGGTTTTCTAAAAGTAGTGTTTTTATGCAGCAACAAAACTCTTAGTCTGCACAGTATTAGAGGTTGTATCCTCAGCTCTATGCGAGTGCAACGTCATTCGTCATGAGATTGTTTGTTGTTGCTCAAATCAAAGCTGAAATGAGACATCAGAGGACATGGTTTCCATGGGGAGTGTCTGAAATGGCAGCAAGTGCACAACATGATGTACTTTTTCATCTTATTAAGGTGGCATTGTTTTCATACCAGGCACTCCCATTGGTATTATTAAGCAGCAGGTTTTATGTGGTTGGGTAACGTGGTAAACGTAACACTAATTGCAGCCCTGCCCTATCGGATGCCCTCTTACAGTCAGAGAGGCAGTCCATACTTAATCCTATTTTCACATTCCACAACTTGACTTGGTGAAAGAAAACAGGAGGGAAATGAATTTTTATAGGGGCCTGCTAATAAAGCTTGAATAAAAACAAATACAAGGATCTAATTGATCAACATTTATTATGGAATAAATAAAAAGGTTGGTGAGTCAGAAGAGCTTGCTTGATATCCTTTTCTGTGTACTTGTCTTTAAAATCTGTGTTAATTTACTCTGAAACTGCTGCATTCCTGGCAGACATGTAGGTCTATACAATATGTATGCATGCACTGCAAAAACGGAAATCTAAGCAAGTCATTATGTCTTATTTTTAGTCAAATTTGTCTCACTCTTCTTGATTTGAGCCACATTTACTAGACAAGGTCATAAAAATGTCTCATTTCAAGTTTTTTAAAGACAAAAATGAGGTTTAAATTCCTTGTAACAAGTAAAAAAATAAAATCTGCCAATGGGATAAGATAAAAGATTCTTGTTTTAAGACATTTCTTCTTTCAAGAAACTTCCCGGGCGAATTCGTCTTATCCCATTGGCAGACTTTTTTGACTTGTTACAAGCAATTTACACCTCATTTTTGTCTTTAAAAACTTGAAATAAGACATTTTTGTGACCTGGTCTGGTGAATGTGGCTCAAATTAAGAACAATAAGACAATTTTTCGCACCCGCCGTTTAGCCTCAAAACGGAGCTGCAGTAACAGACAGGTGACGTCAAGGAGACTACGTCCATGTTTTATACAGTCTATGTAATTGACCTGGCTGTTCCAGGATATTTAACTCCCCCCTCGTTGCTTTTACAGCAGGTTTGAGATCAGGGGTGTCCAAACTTTTTTTCCACAAGGGTCGTATAGCAGACTGTGAGAATGACCAAGGGCTGACGGTTCTTACAAACATGTTAATGAACAGTGAAAGTAACAAATGATTGCTCAGTTTGAAAACTATTTAGTTCTGGTAGTTTCTGTAAAAAAAAAACAACCGAACAAAAAACTGTCTTTAAGTGTAGTCAAACATGCCAGTGTTATTATCACAGACCTATAAGATAAAACCAAACCTGGGAAAAATATGTTGTTTTTTATGAGACAGTTATAAGAACATTTTCAACCTCAAATATTTCTTATCCTGCATTCTGAACCATTTTATGTATCAAATTTTGTCTTTTCTTCACCATTTCCATAACTTAAATTAAATTAAGTCTTTTGTCCTCTCATGTGTCTTTTTTTTTTTTAAAGTGGTTTTATGCACAGTCCAAATTTTTGAGAGATGTTACCAGATATATTTAGGGATTTTCAAGCATATGACAGAAACTGTAAATGTACACAATTAGAACATGATTCATTTGAGTTGCAAAATTAATACATATTAAAATAAAAGCTGGGGGCCGCATGAAAATAGACGGAGGACCACAATTGGTCCCCGGGCCTTCGTTTGGACATCCCTGTTTTAGATCATTGTCCAATCAGATTTATTGTGTAGAGAGTTTGTCTGTATTCACGTCACCTCTATGCTGTTCTCAGACATGAGAACAAAACAGAAATGATGCAAAGAAAAGAGGATCTTCTTTTACCCTGTGGTCATTAAAAAGTCTCACAGTGAATTAAAGAGTTTATGCATCAAACCAAATGTTAGTGTAAAATATTGAATGTCAGCAGGCTGTCACGTGATTTTGTGGTAAACTTACTGCACTGTAGTTGGTGTTTGGCCTTTTCGTTGATGTTAATCAGTTTGAAAGGAAGGAAGTTTAGCCCTTCAACACCCTGATTTCCGTCTTCTGCTCTCTGCAGAGAAGAGACAACTTCAAAGATGCCATCCTTCATCACTGTTACTGCAAATAATTGATCCCTTTAATATTACCTTTTGCCTTCTTCTCTTTTTTAAATCTCTTGATGATCGGTTCTCTCGGTCAAATTAACTGAGCAGTGATGGCTCTAACTGCAGCAGTGAGTGGATCTGTCGTCTTCCTTCTCTCCGTGTCAGGTTCGTCATCTCTGCTGTTAATTTTTGCAAGAATCTGAATCATAAGAGATTTTCAGAAAACATGAAGCCTGTTGAGCATGCTCTGCGCTCTGGGTATTGTCGGCTTCATTTACATCTGAGCGGCTGTTTTCATCAATATTTGCTCTGTGTTTGAAAAGAGTCAAAAATGTATGAATAAAATGTAGGTAGCTTGAAGAATAGATGGATTTGTGATGGATCTCAGGTCACTAAAAGTAAAATCATGCTACAAAGTTGCCTGTTTTTGAATTTCACAAGCTCCCTCTGCAGCTAAGCATCTGTGGTTTATAAGATGAGAAGATAAGTTTCTATCAGCAGGAAACTTTAATCTGATTTGTTGACGTGTGAATCTTTTTTAATTCATGAAAAAGTCAGTGAGTAAATGTTTCCAAATGGGTGACTAATATTGGACTTTTCAAACTACTTTGGGCTGTTTTTAGATAGAAGCAGACACTGCAGAAACGATTGTGCCAAATCATTATGCAAGTTGTTAATAAGTATAAAAATACACCTCAATCAAAGTTGGGGTGAGTTGAGCATTTCTAATAAGTGGCGGAAGCAAGTAGAACATTTTCTGCGCAAGGTGTCATGAATCAGCCAGTCAAAGATTGATTCTGTCTCTTTAACCTTCAAGCGACATTTACGACCCCTGCCATATGATTTAACATCTCTTTATTTTTTACCCAAATTTTCTTTCCCAGCATGAGTTTGTCAGTGGACTAATCCTACACACTTTCACAGTTTTTTGCAGGGATCAGACAATTAGTGTTGCTCATACATCACTAACTCTTGTGGGTTCATTTATGACCCAAAGAGAAGTATTGGTTTTTAAACATTGGATTTAAATTTTTTTTTTATTGATTCATTTATTTTTTAATTTTCCACTTCTAATCAGTACTTTATATTATTATTGCAGTGAACCATGGCTAACAGGCCTATAGTAGCAAGAATTAGGCCCCGTTACACAGAGACGATTGCGGGTAAATCCGACAGAATATTTTGTCGGAAGGGCCTTTTTTTGTTTACGCAGCGACTGCGTTGCAGGGGGGTGAATCCACAAGAAACTCAAGACTCCCTCCAGAATGCAGCGTTTTGAAGATGATTGTGGTTACTCCCCCGTCTAAACGGCAGAAGATGCAAAATACGTCACATACTTATATACGTCACACTCATGCGCCGAATGTAAAAATTCAGTCACTGTTAAATAGGCAACATTTTGTGAATATTTAGTTCACTTTTCTCTCATTAAGCTCGATTTTCTTTCATTCAAGACTGAAATTCATGCAAAACAGAACGATCTATATACTTGTTAAAAATGTGAACACACAAAAAAGTAAATCTAAATCTAAATCTTAAATCTAATTCTAAATGTTAAATCTAAATCTTAAATCGTTCGCCAAGTGTAAAGCTAAATGTTCCGAAATTATGCAAAGTAGGCGGGTTAGCGCTTGTTTTCCACACCCCTTGCATTACAGTCGGATCACGCAGCCCCGCCCACCCCATGCACTGAGCCGCAGTTGGTTGGGTGGTTTGAAACACAGTTTCTATCCTTCGGGCGTTGTTTTACTGCCGCAATGCATTCTGGGTTGATGACGTGGATTGGTTGCTTGGTGCCGAGCGTCTGGATTTGGCCGTTTACTCACTACTAGTCACTGTAAGTCACGAGGTTTGAGGAGGGAAAAAACCATAATAATGCCACATGTGGCTGCTTTTGGGTGCACTTTTCAGTCCAAAAGAAACAAGGAGACTGATGTTAGTCTGCACAGCTTCCCAAAAGACAAGAAAAGAAGGAAGTTGTGGGAAATGGCTTGTGGGCGTAAACAACTTCCCATGGAGCCGCGGCATACAAGACCGGTGAAGAGGGGTCTTCGTAAACGACGTAAATCGGCCGGGTACGACTACTTTCTCGACTGTCCACACCCAGTAATATTTGGGAGACTAAAGCCAAATGCTGTGCCGACTATTTTCCAACACAAACCCACAAAACTTCCTCTGGAAACCACTGAAGTTCGCTCCAGGACTTATATGATCCTGTATGAGATCCAGCCCGGTGCAACCATATGACGTCACTACCCAGACGTTATTGCGGCGTAAACAACGATGGCGGCCTACAGGTGAAAATATTTTTTCAGATTTTATACAAACTAAGATATTTTGAGAGATTTTATTATGGTTCTTATGTAGCTGGTAAAAACACTGATCATTTAGGAAAATGACGTTCTGGTAGCCAGGGTAACTTTTAACAAGCATCCCTGTACAGGGCACAGTGGGGTCATGTATGAAAGTAAAATAGCTTAGTCGCTTGAGGGTTAAAGTGATGGTGAGTTGTTACAAATGGTCTTCTTGTGCTGTTTTTCAGTGGTACAGGCTCAGGATGATTGGGGAGTGACTTACTCCTCCACTCAGATCTGCGCTTTAAGAGGATCCACGGTGAACATACAATGCAACTACTCACATCCAGCATTCACGACTCATGGTCTTCATACTACAGTGGAGGAAACGCTCTGGTTCACTAAGCTGAAGGACAAAGAACCTTTCAGTCTGACGGCAGACTCGCAGTACGCTGGTCGTGTGCATCATCACTGCGACGAACACAGTTGTTCTCTGAGAATCAAAAACCTGGAAAAGAGCGACTCAGCTGAGTACAAGTTCATGTTCAAAACAAACCAACAAGGCGGAAGATTTACTGGCTCACCTGGAGTCAATTTGACTGTCACAGGTAACGTTTTGACCAGTCTGTCCCATAGACTGTATAATGAGTGGACGTAACGAGGTTCGGCTCAAACTGAAGCCTCCAGCAGATGCCCCGCCCCCTGGTGTCTGGCTGCAGTATAGGTCATAAGCCCCGCCCCCTGGTGTCTGGCTGCAGTATAGGTCATAAGCCCCGCCCCCTGGTGTCTGGCTGCAGTATAGGTCATAAGCCCCGCCNTCTTTCCTTACATCCAGACCTGAAGGTGAAAATGAAAGCATCAGTCACTCACGCAGAGATGAAGTGTCACAGCAGCTGTGATGTATCTGATAAGTCTTCATATATCTGGTACAGAAATGGAGAAGAAATCCACAGAGGATTTAAGTTTAGGGCCCCTGTCAACGAGGAAAACAGCTACTACTGCGCTCTGGAACATGGGCGCTACCAATCTGCTGCTGTCTGTGAGTTCTCCTTTTCTTACAGTATCTCTATCAAACTGTTCAGGGGTCACTGACTGAAAAGACTTTTGAATAGTCCATCTTTAAAATACTAGAAATAAGGATATATTTAGCCACTGTTCAAACACTTGGAATGTAAAAAACCTAAAGGTAAGACACTGAAGTGCTTTCAAAGTTGAATTAAAAGAACAGCCTTGAAGAAAAGTCATTTCGGGCGACTAATTTATCTTGAAATTACCACATTTTTTTAACATTACTAATAGTTCAACAAGTATTGGTAATTAAATGAACAGTTCAGGAGGGACAGACTTATAGATTTGCAGATAAAACTTATTATGCACAGTTTTTGAGCGGTCGCCCACATGATACTCAAAAGAGTCTCGTACGTTACAGTCGATAAAAAATAGGTTTTTTTTTAAATAGGAGAAAGACTCAATAACCTTCCAGGTATTTCATTGATTCCTCAGATGTGTCTGGTTGATGACTCTGAGTCTTTGAGGTGGTTTCAAAATAAAAGTCTCAGAACTGTGTTTTCTTGACGGTCGCCCCAGATGACAGTTCATATTATGAACATATTTGGACAACATTCGTTTGTACTTTATGATGAAAATATAAGTGCAAATGCATCAAAATTTTGTCAGTGAATGGAAAACAGGAATTATGCCAAATAGGGCAACACATATATTTAAGTGTTTGTAAAATGGATGTCCAAATAAAAGTTGAGGCTCCAAATGTTTTGGCTCTTCAGAGCAGAAAAACAACAAATAACTAAAATGTTCAGAGAAGTTAGAGTAGTTTTATATATGGGGAAGATATTACATATACATGATGTCTTTTTATGTGGCTTGAGTTATTTCGTAAACAGAAAAATTCAGTCGGACAGAAAAAAAGGCATCACATCACTGACCCTCAGACGGTAAAAATATTTAGACCCTATGAAGAGATTCCTTGAGTGTAGGATGTGTCAGACAGAAAAAAGGAGGTCAGAGTAGGAGAAAGCGTTTTAGCACAGTTTAAGGGTCAATGAGGTGACGTCCCTTTTTTTGTGTCTGAGTGCAATATTTCCTTCCATCATGAATTGAGTATTTCATCACATGTATTTCTTTATTCTATGAAACCTGTGTTATTTGAACACATCTTTAAACTATTAAAATATAACATGTTTTTTTGTGTTTTGGTTCCTCAAACCCCCAAAATGTCAGGTGGTGCAACCGTCCTGACAAGTATCCACAGTAATTAAACTCTAAAAATTGAATGTCAGTTATTGTAAATGGAAATTAAAAATACAGTGGCATTATTTTATGCTTGAACCTTTTTAAATAANAGTGTAGGATGTGTCAGACAGAAAAAAGGAGGTCAGAGTAGGAGAAAGCGTTTTAGCACAGTTTAAGGGTCAATGAGGTGACGTCCCTTTTTTTGTGTCTGAGTGCAATATTTCCTTCCATCATGAATTGAGTATTTCATCACATGTATTTCTTTATTCTATGAAACCTGTGTTATTTGAACACATCTTTAAACTATTAAAATATAACATGTTTTTTTGTGTTTTGGTTCCTCAAACCCCCAAAATGTCAGGTGGTGCAACCGTCATGACAAGTATCCACAGTAANTACTGATAAAAAAGGTTTTTTCACTTCATTGGTGACTGGAACAATTTCCATGTCAGGTGGTACAACCAATGTAATAATGTGAAATGTTATTTTAACATCAAATTATTTATCTTATTCACAAATAAAAGAAATGAAACACACAAAATGAAAATGTATGAGTCACTACAGAAACTTGAGAGATACTTGCCAATAATTTCACACAGAAAAAATAACAGGAACATATAAATATATTTTCATATATTTGGTTGCACCACCTGACATTTTTGGGTGCTCAAATTAAAAATACTAAAAAATAATGAACCTAAAATCTTTGAAATGTTGGTCAACTACTGAAATCTGCTAGAAAACATAATTCTTCACTCAGAAATATGTTTTTATCCATTTTCAAAGAACTTTTTAAAAATACGTTTTTGGACCCTCTTTTTGTCATTGACCCATAAACACTTTTTCTTTCAGATCATCCAAAGGAGGTCAATGTGTCCATGAGCCCGTCTGATGACATCGTCAGGAACATGTCGGTGACTCTCATCTGTATCAGTGATGCCAAACCTGCAGCTAAACACACCTGGTACAAGAAACACGGATTAACTCGTCCTCCTTACGTGTCGGTTGTACAACCAAACTTCAGCTCCATCGACTTCTCAGACGCTGGAGAATATTTCTGCGCGGCTGAGAACAAACTGGGGAGTCGAGTATCTGGATCCATCTTTGTTGATGTAAAATGTGAGTAAACAGCTCAGTTACTCCAGTATCTGCTCACTGGGGGGGGGGTTAGTTTTCTAGGTAAAACTTTGTAGGAGCTAGAGAGTTTTTAGTCTCAGGTGACCAAACACAAGCAGATGCGTTCCCTACTCTGACGTCTTTGTATAAATAAAACAGCTTTCTCAGTGCTCAGTGTCTTCTCTGTAGTCAACTTTGTTCTCTCTGTGAAAAGGTTCGCCAAATATCCTGAAATTATGGCTCTCAGTCACGGATTGTACCGCTACTATCGCACAGATGAAAATAAAATATTACGCGAAGTCTAAAAGAATTCTAAAGAAATGAAATATGCCAAGTTTTGTCAGAGGAAATGCTCTAAGACTGTGAAGCTGCTGTTATTGATGTCTTGCCTGTGCTGTCTGTCTGTTTGTTGCCTGAAATGTCCTCTTTAAAGTGGTGAACCTTATTAAACTACTTTGTTGTGAAAACTATACAAACTTGAGACCTAAGGAGACCACCTTTCCTCTCACTTATAAGTCCCATGCCCGCAGTCCTACACTGCTAATGACCCCAAACAGGTAGGACGTCCACGTTGTTGTGATCTCCATCTGAGGGATTCTTTCACCAATTGCGTTTTGTCGGTCGAGTAAACTGTGAAACGAACCTAGCGGCTGAAATGTGAAGAATCTAAGCTTTCTAACGCTGCATAGCTTTCTGATGTTTGACAAAGGCGTTAAGGGTTTATACTTTGGTGACGTCAGAGGAATGGCGAATGGCGCGCCAGTGCGAACTAAGAGGTTAAACATGTTGAGATTGGGGTGCAGATGGCCTAGTAGATATGGCTGCGCACCAAGAGGTTTGCCCTCAAGCGGGTGGCCCGGGTTCGATTCCCGCCTGTGGCCTGTTTCCCACTCTCTCCCCCTTTCCTGCTCTATCCACTGTTCTCGTCTATCCAATTAAAGGCAGAAATGCCCAAAAAATATCTTTAAAAAAAAAAAAACATGTTGAGGTTAAAATGTCAGTTCACTGCTTGAACTCTTTTTCTTTGCAGATGCCCCACTAAAAACCTCTGTGGAAGTGCATCCCCGTGGTGAGATAGTGGAGGGAACAACAGTGATTCTCAAATGTAGCAGTGATGCAAACCCAGCAGCTGAACACACCTGGCACGAGAAAACGGGGAAACGGAGACATGAACGTTTCCTTCAGCGTTTCAGCAAAACCTTGCTCATTTTCTTCAAGCCGATCCAGGCCTCTGACTCTGGAGAGTATTACTGCACAGCCACGAACAAAGTAGGGAAGAAGACGTCAGAACACGTGTCCATTGACGTGAAATGTGAGTGAAACTGGTTCTTAATAAACACATGAACAACGACTGTTTGCTTTTTTAGGCCAGTACTTTCCTCCAATTTCAGTTTTTATTACACATGAGCCAGTATTACTCAAAAAGACATTCTCATAACATTGTGACTTTAATACCATAACATTAACACCACTAATAAATTGATTAAGATTTACTAAGAGTAAATCATACATAAGGATAACTAATTACAATATGTAACGTTTATTAATGCTTCATGATGGATTTATCAACTCTGAGCAGTGGACATTCATTAACTGCTTATTAATGCATTAACTAATATGTATGTTAATGTCAGGTAATGCATTACAATAATTATTGACCCATTATTAAACTGTTAGTTAACTAACGTTTTTTTCATTAATCACTAAGAGTTTAGTTCCAATTTTTCATCTAAGAACAGCAAAGACAGAAAAAACATTAATAACAACAACAGAAGTTCTACAGTCATAGGTTTTGTACAGTATGTTGATAAAGTTTATGTTTAAATAAAATGTTAAATGGTACTGTTTTTAACATTTGGAATGGGGAGCAGCCACCAACCACATTTTCTATTCCAAAAAATGAAGTGTCCATTTCTTCCATCTTGAAACATATAAATCTTTTTTTAATCTTAATAAGTCAGTCATTTTTTTCCATCTTATGAATTTATTTTATAATTTCTATCCAATTTTGTACAGTGGGAACATCTGCCTGTAATTATTGATGGCTTTTCCACTTTACAATTCCAGCTCTACTCTACTCGTCTCTACTGGGTTTGGTTATCTTTTCCTCTAGCCCGACTACAGACTCACGGTGGGCGTGGATCTTATAACACAGCTGCGCTAAAGTGCGTGCATGTTCATCTATAACGCGACACAAACATAATTTTGTACTAACATATGTGCCACCGTGGTCTTTAAAGGAAAAAAAAAGCTTTAAAAAGATTTCATTAAAGTAATACAGCGGCTCAATGTTGGGCGTCATGACAACGGAGGTAAACAACAGCCTGGTGCTGCTGCACGCGGAGGAATTGCTTCCTCGACGAAGGACTGTAGTTGAGAAGGGACCTAGGTCACTCTAGTGAAATTAAAAACTAAAAACCCGGACCATATCGTCTCTAAATTTGTTGATCAATCATTCTTCTTTGAACTGGTTTTCCTTTTTGGTTCCCTGTGGATTAATGGACTGATTGGTGCTTAAAGACTCTCGTGGCAGACAGATTGCTCCTGCACCGACACACTTTGATTTAATTTAAAAGACTCTTTAAACCAAACTATCTTTGCTGTTAACTTCTTTTTGGTTTAAAAAGGACTTTTAACTTATTTAGGAATCATGAAGGAGCATTTTAGGGCTGTATTTTGTCTTCATTCAGTCTGGTTCTGTGCCGTCAGGTTTAAATGTCATTAAAAACCCGTCGCTGACTTATTCCTTTTCCTCTTGTAAGTGATTTGTTCAGAGTCAGAAGCTTCGGTGACGACATTCTCTGACCAATGAGTGACCGGCAGTCCGTCCACGTCACCTTTTAGTATCGGCTTAGTTCGCTGGGAACCAGAGCACAACAGGTACGAAAAACTGGCGTCTGACGCGTAGTACCGCGTACCGAGTAGAGATGAGTAGAGCAGGGCTAAGACGGGGTCGGTGGAAAGTGTCTCCTGTAAGGTCACCCAAAAACTCACAGTTATTAAGGAACCCGTATTGTAAAGTGTTACTGATTGGGACTCTAATTTCTAAATTCTGAAACTTTGTTCTCTTAACATTATAGCACTTCTTAAAAAACATACGAACCTCAATCCTGTAACTCTGTTGTTATCCAGGGTTTCAAATTCCTCTGAAATGTGTTGAACTCAGACAATATAGAGAGGCGTCTACGAGGAGCCGAAGGGAGTCACAGCCACTCAGGTAGTCCACTTTATCACCTCCCTTCAAGTCACTGAGACTGGACATCGTCACTACGATTGGGTCTTCGATTTATGCGGACCATGTTCCTCTTACTTTCGCTTGAGCATCGAAAACCTTTCTAGAAGTTGTAGAAACTGAAGGTTCGGTTGAACAGCGGGAATTATTACTGTAGAGCTCAGAACAGAAGAGGAGCTCACACCGTCACCTTCCACCTGGCTTTTGTTTCAAGTAAAATAATTATTGTTTTTATTTTTCTGCATAAACATCAAACTGATTTCACATGTTTGCAAGTAAGATGATGGATGGAGACAGTAATTCAGATCCTCAGTGAGTTATGAAGTGATTCTTTCATCCTGAACTTACCACTAAAGTGTCTCATATTTCTGTTTTCCATTCCAGAGAGCTCTGTGTTAAAAATGAACACCTTAAGGTTGATGTTGTCGTTCCTGGTGTTGGTTTTCCTGCTTCTCCTGGCTCTGTGGATGAGGTGAGAGTGAAATCATCAAAACAGTCAGTGTTGTCACATTCTCAACCTCTAAAGCCTGGTTCATACTTCTGCGTTGACTTTGCGTCAGTCACCAAGATGGTTCAAAGCTCATCTCTTGGGTTCAGCATTTCCAATAAAGTCTCCACAATCAATTAGCTTCAAAACTCTATATCAGGAACAGACGGGTGATGTCACTGATAACAAGATTACAGCGTCAGTTCAATACAGAAGTATCATGACTTCCTTTTTAAATCTTTAGAGCCTGAACCCTAAGACGCCTGCCAGGACTTTTTTGCTTATCTTGACCATAATACAGTAAAAAATGTCCAGTGCATAATGTGCTTCGGCCCATTTTTTTCTGGAACACTTTAAACTTTCGATATCTGGCGTTATTTCCAATTTACTGCGTGTTATGTGAGAGAAAAACACTTGAAACTGAAGAAAAACAAAAACAGAGAATTGGATGTTTGAGGTTTAGTGAAGGAAAAAACACTTTGAACGAACAGATCGGAAATTGTTCACAGGAGAAGTTGAAAATTTGAACATTAACAAACAAATGTGTAACAGCATTTATGAGATTTTTCCCGCATGTCATTCCCCACTCTCTCCCCCTTTTCTACTCTATCCACTGTCCTCCTCTATCCAATTAAAGGCAGAAAAGCCCAAAAAATATCTTAAAAAAAAAAAAAAAAGGGTGACTATGTATCGTCAACATTAAAACACGTTCATATTGTACAAACAAGACTTGGCACATCCTTCCAAAAGAGTCACCACACAACACAGACATCAAATTACGCGTGAAAATGTGTAAGTGAAGTAAAACCTAGACAGAGAGAGCTTCATTCATCTCATCTAACGTTACCTTTTCTCTCATGAAGTTGCTCCTTTTTTCTCAGGGTCATGCAGAAGCTTTAGAGGAGGTTTTGTAATTGTGGATGATTCTCTTTTTGGCTTTTTGGGAAAAAATCCACTCTGTTTTTCTCGTGCCTCCCTCTCATCGATCTGCGTTCTGTGTTTATTCGCGGGTTGCCTGAAACGCCTGAGTGAAATTAACGAAATAACCACATATCGGCTGAAAGAGCAACAGCTCAGCTTTCAGTAACCGTTGGAGTTTTTTTGATCTTGCGAACCGTTTGGGATTAAAGGTCGTTCAAATGCAAATGTGTCGGTGTTGACATATCAGGACTTATAGGATTAAACAGTTTGATTTTATTCCAGGAAGACGAAACCTTCAAGGTCCGTCACTGAAGCAGCTGAACCTGCAGAGATGATCGAGGTGAGAGGAAGAAAAACAAGTTACAGAAAACTCTCCGAAGATGTGACATGTGTTCATCCATGAATTTATATCTGAAATAAATCTCATCATCTGTCTTTAGTTAAAGTCTTATCCACAATCTGAGATTACAGCGGCACAGACAGAAGACGCAGAGGAGCAGGAAGATGTGATGTGAAGTCCAGAGAGGTGACAACATCCAGGACAAAACAAGCAGATTTTAGTTTCTTTTGCACGAGTCTAACTGTAACTTTATGATTTATTTTAGATGTAGTTCACACACAGGATGGAGTCTGAAGAAGATGTAGGAGAAGTGAAAACTTTTCCATCAAAGGAAGCAACTGATGAGGAGAACGTGGGGAGAAGCTAACACCTTAACCTTTTTCTTATTGCAATCTTTTTATAGTCATTACATATGGCATATTATCTTTACAAATTGTTTATATCATTATTTTATGGGTTTGCATGCATTATATCTTGTCTTACTAAGTTCCACAAGTTTTGCTGAGAATCTGACCAGAAACACCCCCTTCCCTTTGTGCTCAAAACGGACACCTGCTTTCCTACAGAGACCTTGAGCCTGCTTCTCTTTAAAATACTCCCACACGGCTGCCTGAGAGGCTTCATCTGAGTGCAAAAAGCTATATTTCATGTATATTTCTTTGTTTTCTACTTAAAGAAGTTTTGTTATTTCGCACCTGTAGAAAAACGTGACTTCTGACTGCATGCTAAAAAAATAGATAGACAGCCCATCGGATGTCCGTATATGTAAACAACATATAAGAATTGTCCCCCAAGACAATAGCCAATTAAATTCCCTGGGGGTGAAAAAAAGGGAAAGATTGTCCCCTGATTACCAATAAAAATTTAAAGGTGTTAACCATAGACTGTATAATGAGTGGACGTAACGACGTTCGGCTCAAACTGAAGCCTCCAGCAGATGCCCCGCCTCCTGGTGTCTGGCTGCAGTATAGGTCATAAGCCCCGCCCCCTGGTGTCTGGCTGCAGTATAGGTCATAAGCCCCGCCTCCCCATGTATTCCAGATATGAGCCGGGAAAACTTTAAAAAATTACGATACCTTGTAGAAACGTTTCTCTCATCCTTACACTAAAGTACTATGACGACGTAATTTGGCTGCATGGTGTTCAGGTGTTTTTTTTCTGAGAAGTTAGTTTCTCATTAGTTATTGGACGTTAAAAACCGCGATATAAGTTTCGTTTTACGATAGTTGACAGCTGCCGTTCATGAGTAGTTTTTATCGGGGATATGAGAAACTTCAGGAAAGAGACAAAAGGAGACTAAACCTTCTGAAGAAGAAGAAATAAATATTTTTATTTCTCTTTTTTACTTGGCTCCACCTGAAATTCTCTACTGCGCAGACTCTGGCTGCACAATGGCGGCTAGAGAAACAGGGTTTTTTGGCTTCAAAATCGTAGAACAGTGACAGGCGGAGCCACACTGTCCATTCTATATACAGTCAATGGTGTTAATCTTTTGATTTTGATACTCCCACTTCATAAATGTATATAATACGCAGCACATCTTGATATTTTAGTTGGACTCTGCAGATTTCAGCTCCTTTGTTCTGTGGAATAAAGTACCTTGTGGATTTAACCTGCTGGACTTTTGCCTCTCTTTAGACTTAAACTTTTCTTGGGATTTAACATTCAGTCTGATCTGGACTCTAACTTTTTTGGAGAAACCAACACTTAGTGCAAATTTCTGAGAGGATTAACACCAATTGGAGAAAAATAGAATCTGACTTTGGGATTTAACTCAAACTCTGCCCTAAGGGGCCAGAGTGGGGATTTTAATCCAAAAATACACAACACAACCGTCTGCCAAACACAGGAGGTTGAAGTTTAACCAACCAGAAACCTGTCGGGAGGAGTGAGTCAAGAAAAAGGTTTTGATTAGTCGTAGAAAGATCTCATCAACAAGTGACTTCAATTTCATCTTTCTTATGAAAAAAATATTATCATACCTTCAACAAGCTTCAACAGCATGTGACTCCCCTGAGAAAGACTGAAGATGCTGTACAGTCGATTCAGGTCAGTGTGAAAAGAAATCATACTTATTGAGCCATAAGAACAACAGACCAAAAAAGCCATACGACAGCATGGCTCAGTAGTAGAAGAGTGCTGAACTGACCTGCCTGCAGCCCTGACTCTTCACCCACTGAAAACACTTGGAACATCAAGAAACAAGATCCTGAGTTTTGCACTTAAAACTCCAGAAACTGCTCTCCTGGGTTCACAAATAATAGAAGCAAGAAATGACTCCGGCTGATGAAGCCTGGATGTGGCACCTGTTCTCTCCACTAGAGGGCAGAGAAGAGTCATAAATACTGAACCAGGCTCAGCAGTGACATTTCACCATCAGTCTCATTTTCACTCACTGTGATCTCATTTTTTGTCTAAAGTCCTGCACCTCTATAGATTCAGAGAGACAATGGCTATAAGCTGATCTAGCTGAATTATGTCTTCATGCAGTGAAACAACATTTAGAAAGCTATAAATCATTACAAGACAAGAAAAAGGAATTAATCCTGTATGATTTCAACCTTTTAAAAAATTGGACAATTAGGAATAAGTGTCTACAAGACATTTTCAGAAACCCTCAAGAAGAAAATTCAGGAAAACACTTTCAAAGGAAACTTCAGATGTTTATTTTACTTACTGTAGTTTCTTTTATCGCTGTAACGTTAGAGTCTTACACCTCTATGGGTTAACAATAATCGTGGCTAAAGCCTGATGCAACTTAACATTTCTGAGCAGTTCAACATCAACACAGTAATATTCATTACATCATTATTACAAACTATTTACATTCACTACTATTACAAATACAATGCCTGGCCAAAAAAAAGGTCACCACCTGGATTTAACTAAGCAAATAGGTACAAGCCTCCTATTGGATAATTACTGCATGGGTGATTATCTTTCAGCTGGAAACAAGTTATTTAACCCCAACTGGTTCAATGAGTTGCTTCTCATTTCCTAAACAACCATGTGGAAAGACACATCCCGTGGTGGTGGAAAAGATGTTAGTCTGTTTGAGAAGGGTCAAATCATTGGCATCAAGCAGAGAAAACATCTAAGGAGATTGATGCAGAAACGACTAAAATTGGGTTAAGAACTGTCCAACGCTTTATTAAAAACTGGAAGGATGGTGGGGACCCATCGTCTTCCAGGAAGAAATGTGGCCGGAAAAAAATCCTGAATGATGGTGATCGGTGATCACTTAAACGTGTGGTGAGATCAAATGGAAGAAAAACAACAGTTGAACTTAGGGCTATGTTTAATAGTGAAAGTAAGAGCATTTCCACACGCACAATGAGAAGGGAACTCAAGGGATTGGGACTGAACAGCTGTGTAGCTTTAAGAAAACCACTAATCAGTGAGGCTAATCGGAAAAAAAGCCTTCAGTTTGTTAGGGAGCATAAAGATTGGACTCTGGAGCAATGGAAGAAGGTCATGTGGTCTGATGAGTCCAGATTTACCCTGTTCCAGAGTGATGGGCGCATCAGGGTAAGAAGAGAGGCAGGTGAAGTGATGCACCCATCATGCCTAGTGCCTACTGTACAAGCCTGGGGGGGCAGTGTTATGATCTGGGGTTGCTGCAGTTGCTCAGGTTCAGCAACAGCTCAAAGAATGAGGTCAGCTGACTACCTGAATATACTGAATGACCAGGTTATTCCATCAATGGAGTTTTTCTTCCCTGATGGCACGGGCATATTCCAAGATGACAATGCCAGGATTCATCGGGCTCAAATTGTGAAAGAGTGGTTCAGGGAGCATGAGACATCTTTATCACACATGGATTGGCCTCCACAGAGTCCAGACCTTAACCCCATTGAGAATCTTTGTGATGTTCTGGAGAAGACTTTGTGCAGCGGTCAGACTCTACCATCATCAATGCAAGATCTTGGTGAAAAATTAATGACACACTGGATGGAAATAAATCTTGTGACATTGCAGAAGCTTATGGAAACAATGCCACAGCGAATGTAATCAAAGCTAAAGGCGGTCCAACGAAATATTAGAGTGTGTGACCTTTTCTTTGGCCAGGCAGTGTATTAACACAGTTCTCAGACTACTTACCAGTGGCATCGTGTCAATCTGAAAACAGCTTCTGTCAATAATCACACGGAGTGCTGAGCAGCTCTGAGTAGAAATTTTACACCTGTAAGACAAAACCATTGGAAGCAATATTCAAATGATTTTTGAAGCGTGACAACAGTGTGTATGTCCATCATTCAGGGCTTACTGAAAGCAAGAAGAAGCATCAAATTATTATTTTTTTTTATAGAATTTAGCTGAAGGAAACTATTTGTTTTCTAAGAAATGTCCAACGAAGACATGAGAATCAAAGCTGTGTCCATATTTCCTTGTCTTCTTCAGTTTAGACATGTTGTTAACATCACTTGTGACACTTTCAGGTATCATCAGAAACTTGAGAATCTGATGATAACATTTTTTTTTCCAGTTTCAACCCCCCAGGTTTAGGATTCATGGGGTTAATATCATATCCAGACGCAGACAGACATGACGGCCTCTGTGGTTGGACAGAGCTGTTGAGTCATTTAGTTTTACTTCTCTCTTCTGTATTACTCTACAAACCAAGAAAAACAGTGATCTATAATTTTACTTCCTGTCTCATAAACGAGAGAATTTCCTCTCGTGGTTCTCGGGTCCAGTTCGCTTCTATCCCTTCGTGCACATGGAGATTACTTGTGGAGATAACCTGTAACCGTGACAACACCAGGAAGACAGTTGGTGAGCGACTTTTTGTTTCCATACGCATCATTATCAGCAAGAACATTTAACCCCTTAGTTCCAACCTAATTCTGGCCTATTTACCACGCTGTGTTTCAGAGTTTATAACTGTAGAACTGTCTATAAGGTCAAAAGTCATCAGTGACACCTCACTTGAAATATTAAAGTCTCTAGTTTCTGAAAATGTCATGTTTTTATATGTGGCTAAAGTCCACATCAGGATAAATGCAGCTGAAACACTTTTTCCCTTCATTTTTTATAACCAATTTTTGAACAGCATTAACTTCAAGATGCTTCATGTCAGACATAAAACATCCACCACATCACTTCTACATTTTCTTGAAATTTGAGCTTTCTAGGTAAAACCTTGTAGGAGTCAAAGAGTTTTTAGTCTCAGGTGACCAAACACCAGCAGATGCGTCCTCATTTTCCACAGTTTAGTCTTGCGCAAACCAAACCAGCTGCTCGCGGTCACGGCTGGTACCGCTCCTGTTGCACAAATCAATACGAGAGATTACACGCAGCTAAAAATTGACTTTTCGGGAATCTATCCAGCCACGGCAAGGCCATTGGTTACCATACGTGTGATTGTCAGGGCTGAAAGTCGAGAAACGAGCCTGTTAAGAGGCTTTTATAGTTCACGCTCCTGGCCAGGCAAGGAGAGAGCACTTCCTGTATATCAGAAGCCTCGTTTCCACCAGGCAGTCTGGTACGGATCAGTACAGTTTGGTACAGGTCAGATAGGTAAAGCCTGATCCTGTGCGCGTTTCCACAGCCAACCTTACCCTGCTTGATGGGCCGGATGTCGAGAGCCGCATCAGCTACGTAACAGCGTGACGTCACTGCAGCACTACACAGTGTACCCCACAAATAAATGCAACGAAAAAGAAATTTGCGGCATTGTAAACAAAGAGACAGATGGAGGACATCCAGCAACTCTTCTACTTTGTGGTCAACATGTGGCCGCTTTGTTTCAGGAAAGGCTGCGTGCGGGGTTGTGTGTTGTTCTTTATTACCGCTGTCGCACGGGAAGTTACCGATCTTTTGACCTATCAACGTACCGCAGTGATTATAGCCCCACCCCTGGGGCCGGTTTGGAGCGGCTTGGCAACCCAACGAAAGGGAACTAAAAAGTGGAGCGGTACGGGTCGCTTATAAGGGGACCCGTCCCGGTTTTAGTCTATGGAAACGCCACAAAATGCTGTACCGAGACGAACCGAACCGCTCTGCTTGGTGGAAACGAGGCTAGACTATCCTGGCATCAAATCTCTGTGAATCAAGATGGGGACACTTCTGTCTTGTAGCCAGAAGTCTAAGGAAAACAAAGACTTGCAGCTTTGTCAGATTGACATTGAGGAGGAAATCGAGATTCTGACACTTCGACGACAATAACTACTCTTGCCTGTGCTGTCTGTCTGTTTGTTGCCTGAAATGTCCTCTTTAAAGTGGTGAACCTTATTAAACTACTTTGTTGTGAAAACTATACAAACTTGAGACCTAAGGAGTGGTGGAAAGGAGAGTGAACATTCAGGGTACGGGCGTCAGGATGTGACGTAATGACCCTCAAACAGGTAGGACGTCCACATTGTTGTGATCACTATCAGAGTGATTCTTTCACTAATTACGTTTTGTTGGTGAAGAAAACTGTGAAACAAACTTAGAGACTGAAATGTGAAGAATCTAAACTTTCGAACGCTGTATAGCATTCTGATGTTTGACAAAGGTGTTACTTTACAAACTTTGATGATGTCAGAGGAATGGCAAACGGGAAATGTCATTCTTTAAACTTCAGATAAACTCTTTACTCTTCAAAGTGTAACAGTCAAAACAGGCGTCCAGTGACACGTTCAGTCAAGGTTTAGACACAACAGTGTGTAACTTACTTCTCTCTGAAGGCAACAGGATGCAAAAAGACGTCTCACTGGTGTTTACCTCATCCTGTGTGTTTGTCACTTAAAGAGGAAGGAAATCACTTTGCTTAAAAACATGGATTAGATCTAGAAGACGAGTCACAGTTCCTGCTGCGTCTGCTCCCTGTAGAAACTTCTTTTGTAGAAAGGTGTTTCAGTCACTTCATTAGATACCTAGACGGACAATCTAAAACTCAGACCACACAAACAATAAGTAGATGACTAGACAACATAATTGAGAAGTAAACTTGTCCTCGTCACTACTCAAATTGTTGTGCTGTGACAGGATTTACCGCCCTTTTTCTCCTCTCAGTGTCAGGTACGTCACATCTACCTTTCGACTAGTCTACAAGTTCACACCTGGATCATTTTCTTTAACTCGTTAGTTTATATCAGTCCTGCTTGATGGTGGAAAGAGCCAACATTAGTTTGGCTTCTTAGATCTTTAAAAGGAACCCTGGCTACCAGAACGTCATTTTCCTAAATGATCAGTGTTTTTACCAGCTACATAAGAACCATAATAAAATCTCTCAAAATATCTTAGTTTGTATAAAATTTGAAAAATTATTTTCACCTGTAGGCCGCCATTGTTGTTTACGCCGCAATAACGTCTGGGTAGTGACGTCATATGGTTGCACCGGGCTTGATCTCATACAGGATCATATAAGTCCTGGAGCGGACTTCAGTAGTTTCCAGAGGAAGTTTTGTGGGTTTGTGTTGGAAAATAGTCGGCACAGCATTTGGCTTTAGTCTCCGTTTATAATGACCCACACCTGTCAGCTCTTTCATCAGCATGGGCCGGCTAAATGCAGCAAATGCTTCTGGGGAGAAGTGGCCAGAACATAGCCGCGGCTCCATGGGAAGTTGTTTACGCCCACAAGNATTTCCCACAACTTCCTTCTTTTCTTGTCTTTTGGGAAGCTGTGCAGACTAACATCAGTCTCCTTGTTTCCTTTGGACTGAAAAGTGCACCCAAAAGCAGCCACATGTGGCATTATTATGTTTTTTTCCCTCCTCAAACCTCGTGACTTACGGCGACTAGTAGTGAGGAAACGGCCAAATCCAGATGCTCGGCACCAAGCAACCAATCTACGTCATCAACCCAGAATGCATTGCGGCAGTAAAACAATGGCTGCGCCCGAAGGATAGAAACTGTGTTTTAAACTGTATTTTTTTAAAGAAAAACCAATTTGTTATGTCTTTTAACAACAAATTCTAGTTTGAGACAAACATTTAAGCAGATTCATGCCTGTTAGTCCTTACAGTCGGGGTTCCCTTTAAAGCAGAATATATTGTGGTTTTATCCTGGTGGGTTTCTGGCCTGTAATTTTTTATGCTGAAGTGGTTTTTGCGCAAGAAAGTGAGTCAATCTGCAGACACTTGATCCCTTTTGAGGTTTGTCATGTCTCATATTTAAATATGGTCTCAACTTCTCGTTTATCACCACACGTGAAAACTTTGGAAAGATGAAGGAAAACACCCACTCTGTAATGGGTTACACCACTGTGAAAAAAAAAGATTTGAAAGTAGAGCGGACACGCAACACGTTTTCGGTGTCACACCCAAAGGGGTGTGGAGTCGCGCTATTTGAAACGAGAGCCAACAGTGTGAACTGAGTGCAAGTGGTGTCTCACTCGAGATGTCCTTTGACTCAACTCTCGATTACTCACAGCTTCTTATTTCGTGTGCAGAACGAGTTGAATGCATAAACGTTTCATTCAATGTTGATTTAGAACAAATTGTTTCTTGCCTCAATGCTTAACCCTTTAAGGCCTGAGTCCTGAGCCGCCTGCCTGGACTATTTTGCTTATCTTGACCACAAAACGGTCAAAAAATGTCCTGAGCTTACTAATGGCGCTTTTCCACTATACAATTCCAGCCCTACTCTACTCGGCTCTACTCGGTTTGGTTATCTTTTGCTCTAGCCCGTCTTCAGACTCACGGTGGGCGTGGATCTTATAACACAGCTGCGCGAAAGTGCTGCGCAGAAGTGTGTGCATATCATCTATACCGCGTCACAAACATCATTTTGTACTAACATATGTGCCACCGTGGTCTTTAAAGGAAAAAAAAAAGCTTTAAAAAGATTTCATTAAAGTAATACAGCAGCTCAATGTGGGTCGTCATGACAACGGAGGTAAACAACAGCCTGGTGCTGCTGCACGCGGAGGAAAACAAAGGAGCTGCTTCCTGACATCAACTCTTCCCTGGATCCAGTGAGATCACTTTAATTTTTGATTTTTGGGCCTGGTATAGCAGAGATTTTTTGTTGATCAATCATTCTTCTTTGAACTGGTTTTCCTTTTTGGTTCCCTGTGGATTAATGGACTGATTGGTGCTTAAAGACTCTCGTGGCAGACAGATCGCTCCTGCACCGACCAACTTTGATTTAATCTAAAAGACTCTTTAAACCGAACTATCTTTGCTGTTAACTTCTTTTTGGTTTAAAAAGGGACTTTAAACTTATTTAGGAATCATGAAGGTGCATTTTAAGGTGGTATTTTGTCTTCATTCAGTCTGGTTCTGTGCCATCGGGTTTAAATGTCATTAAAAACCCGTCGCTGATTTATTAGTTTGCCTCTTGTAAGTGATTCTACAGAGTCAGAAGCTGCAGAGACGACATTCTCTGACCAATGAGTGACCGGCAGTCCGTGGACGTCACGTTTTAGTATCGGCTTTACTCTCTTAGAAGTAGAGTAGGTACTAAAAACTGGTGTCTGACGCGTAGTACCGCGCTAATGGAAACGCAACACAAACCGAGTAGAGTCGAGTAGAGTAGGGACAAGACGAGTCAGTGAAAAAGGGCCATTACAGCCCTACGACGTGCATCAGCCACATCTTAGTTTCCCTCCACTTCTTTCCTGATCACATTGGATTGGTTTTAAGGTTCAGCTATTTGTCGTCCAAGCCCTGGATGGCGTCATAATGAGAAAGGTGCATGATGAAGAGTTTGATTGCACATAACTGTCATGATCTGTGAATTTTAAAGCACGTTGAGTTGACTTTTCCCAAAGTTGATTGTGTTTCCTGATGTTCTCTGTGTCACAGTGATCCAGGGTAAGAACGGCTGGAGTGTGACTTACTCTCCTCGTACTCGTCAGATCTGCGCCGTGAAAGGATCAACTGTGAAGATAAACAGCACCTACACATATCCAGCATCAGACGGCGGAGTAGAAAACCTTTTCTGGTTTGCTGGAGATGACGGTTTTACTATAAATATAAAAAATTCCTTAAATTATTCAGGTCGAGTGAAGAACACCTGTGCTGGGAGGAAATGCACTTTGAGAATCACTGACCTGAGAGAGAGCGACTTAGACGAGTACTTTTTCAGGATCATAACAAAGAAAGACAAATTTTTTGGTCAACCTGGAGTCCACCTGTACGTCACAGGTAAAGTTCTAATGACATATTTTACAATTTGTTTTATAATTTCACTTTTTCGATAATCCGACTGATGGATGACATTTCCGCACATTTCAGATCTGGAGGTGGAGGTGAAAAAACAAACGCGAGGTTTTCTCTTCAAATGTCTCAGCAGCTGTCCTGACGGTTTTTCCTTCATCTGGTTCAAGAACGGACAGAAAATTAAACAGGAAGAGTTGTATTATATTCAGGACAAAGTTCTTCATACAGACAGATATTCCTGCGCTGTTCCAGGATATGAGGAGTCTCCCTCTGCTCCAGTGTGTGAGTTTACCTCCAGTTTTCCTCTGACACATTACTAAAAACCAAAAGAGAAGACACAACATCTTTGCTCTTTGTGGATTTAGAAATCCAAAATCTGTCATCATCGTTTCAGCACAGCTTGTTTAGGGGAAAGAGAAGTAGCATGCAACTGTGGTGTTTTCAGTAAATAGAGTCACAGTGACGCAACTTAACCCTCATATTTTCTTCAGATTTATTTTTGCACAATCTGTTCTGATGGTTTATAAAGTACAAGGTGAAACATTTCCTCCAAATTTTTTTCCCCATTTTATATTTCCAGCATATTCACAAATATTTAGCAATTACTTTTTTGATATACACTGCCTGGCCAAAAAAAAAGACACCACCTGGATTTAACTAAGCAAATAGGTACGAGCCTCCTATTGGATAATTACTGCATGGGCGATTATCTTTCAGCTGGAAACAAGTTGTTTAACCCCAACTGGTGCAATGAGTTGCTTCTCATTTCCTAAACAACCATGTGGAAAGACACATCCCGTGGTCGTGGAAAAGATGTTAGTCTGTTTGAGAAGGGTCAAATCATTGGCATCAAGCAGAGAAAACATCTAAGGAGATTGATGCAGAAACCACTAAAATTGGGTTAAGAACTGTTCAACGCATTATTAAAAACTGGAAGGATAGTGGGGACCCATCGTCTTCCAGGAAGAAATGTGGCGGGAAAAAAATCCTGAATGATGGTGATCGGCGATCACTTAAACGTGTGGTGAGATCAAATGGAAGAAAAACAACAGTAGAACTCAGGGCTATGTTAAATAGTGAAAGTAAGAGCATTTTCACACGCACAATGAGAAGGGAACTCAAGGGATTGGGACTGAACAGCTGTGCAGCTTTAAGAAAACCACTAATCAGTGAGGCTAACCAGAAAAAAAGGCTTCAGTTTGTTAGGGAGCATAAAGATTGAACTCTGGAGCAATGGAAGAAGGTCATGTGGTCTGATGAGTCCAGATTTACCCTGTTCCAGAGTGATGGGCGCATCAGGGTAAGAAGAGAGGCAGGTGAAGTGATGCACCCATCATGCCTAGTGCCTACTGTACAAGCCTGTGGGGGCAGTGTTATGATCTGGGGTTGCTGCAGTTGCTCAGGTTCAGCAACAGTATGTGCTCAAAGAATGAGGTCAGCTGACTACCTGAATATACTGAATGACCAGGTTTTTCCATGAACTCCATGAAGAGTTGATGTCAGGAAGCAGCTCCTTCGTTTTCCTCCGCGTGCAGCAGCACGGGGCTGTTGTTTACCTCCGTTGTCATGCCGCACCACATTGAGCTGCTGTATTACTTTAATGAAATCTTTTTAAAAGCTTTGTTTTTTCCTTTAAAGACCACGGTGGCACATATGTTAGTACAAAATTATGTTTGTGTGGCGTTATAGATGAACATGCACGCACTTCTGTGCAGCACTTTAGCGCAGCTGTGTTATAAGATCCACGCCCACCGTGAGTCTGTAGTCGGGCTAGAGGAAAAGGTAAACAAACCGTGTAGAGCCGAGTAGAGTAGAGTAGGGCTGGAATTGTATTGTGGAAAAGCGCCATTTGTAAACGTGTCCATAAGAGTCGCCGGCCCTTGGTCATTTTCAGTTTCTAATACGTCCCTTCGGGAAAAAGTTTGGACACCCCTGGTTTAGACAGAAATGTCGCATATAAACACTTATTCTTTGCTAGTTTGCCAGTGTGCAGGTGTTTACCTTTGGCACTATCAATAAAATATCTTTTGAAATTGGGTTAAACTGACCCGAAGACAACAGGAGGGTTAAGCTCACTTACCTCACAACTTTCACACATATCCATCCCTGTTGTGTTACCCAGCATCTATTCGGTTGTTTGCATCACTGCGTCTTCCTTTGATGTTTTCAGTTCAACCTTTTATGGATTAAGTTCTTTAACGTGAAGTTTTGTTTCCAGCATAAATGACACCATGTGGTTTCCTAACTATGGAAAATAGACACCAGGAAGTGTAATGTTTCATGTTTTCTCCTGCAGATGCTCCAGGTTCTCCCTCAGTGTCAGTGAGTTCATCAGGTGAGATAGTGGAGGGAAGTTCAGTGACTCTGAACTGTAGCACTGATGCTAACCCAGCAGTTAAATACACCTGGCACAAGGAGGATGAAAATCCAGATCTTCAACCTCTTGGAGAAGGAGCACAGCTTGTCTTCGGCTCCATCCAGCTCTCTGAATTTGGAAAGTATTACTGTCTTCGACTCTTGTTAGACCCCTTTCGTTGTAGTCTCAGACACAGACAACCACATTTTACACTCATACAGTGTCGACTTGGTCCTTCACGGTGATTTGATGAAGATGGATGTTAAGATGTTAAGGTATGTCGTCTACGAAAAGAGGTTTCGTTGTATGTTGTGTTCGTTCTTAATTCTGACCTCCTACTTTGGAGGTATTTTTTAATGAAGTGCTACAAGTTGAATGGCCACTGGTGCTGCCATCTAGTGCACGATAAAGTTAATAAAACGCACCAGGTGTGTACTAACCACCACACATCGAATCCCACAACATTGTTAAATATTCAACAAAATTCAATATTGAGTGCTCACTGTTCACTAATGGCGCTTTTCCACTACACAATTCCAGCCCTACTCTACTTGACTCTACTTGGTTTGGTTTCCTTTTCCTCTAGCCCGACTACAGACTCACGGTGGACGTGGATCTTATAACACAGCTGCGCTAAAGTGCTGCGCAGAAGTGCGTGCATGTTCATCTATAACGCCACACAAACTTCATTTTGTACTAACATATGTGCCACCGTGGTCTTTAAAGGAAAAAACAAAGCTTTCAAAAGATTTCATTAAAGTAATACAGTGGCTCAATGTCGGGCGTCATGACAACGGAGGTAAACAACAGCCTTGTGCTGCATACACGATCTGAACTGCTTGTAAGAAGTCATAAAGATCGGCTAATGAGATATGAAAAATTTGCTCGTCAAGTTTCTTGAAGTTAATTGGCAGATTTTTCAACTTGTTCAGACTTTTTTTTTCTTTAAATAACTAGTAATAAGACATTTTTCAGGGCCTGTCAGTTGAACGTGGCTTATATCAAGAATAAGACCATTTTGAATATAAACATTCACACCATATTCGGATTAAGGAAATATTCCGAATAAAGTGTTTACATGCTCCACAGAGGTCTGAGCGAACGGAATATTCCCGTTTACATGTTAAACAGCATATTCTGAATAAACCGTAGCAGTAGTTGTAGTAGCGTCATGACAAGACGTCATCTAGAGGTGTTTTTTTTTAAAACACTGTATTGACATTAGCACCAACTGGTCGGAGATGCTTGTTTATGGCTATTCTGTGAAATATTAGTATCAGCTGCTGCTCGTTCAAGAAGGGGAAGCTCATTTTTTTCCCGGCCTACATCATAAATGTGTTTATTTGTATGTAAATTATACCCTGCTTTTCTTTTCTAGTCGTTTTTGATAAAGACAAAGTTTCTGATGATTCAGCTACCGGATCAGTTCAGAAAACAGGATGAGAGACTGTGAAAATGCTCCGGTGGATGTAAAAACTTTAAGATCACTGATTCGCTCATTCCACTGTCAATCAAAAAGAAATTCCCCCTCAGACAGATCATCCAATCATCATGCAGAAACCGAGCGTCAGGGCCCGCCTACTGCCCCATAGACCCCCAGAGACGCTGAGTGTCTGTCTGTGTAAAACACTGTGGATCTGCAGGATGAATGAGAAATAAGTCGTGTCGGTTTCCTGTGATAAGCAGCTGATTCTCAACAAAAGATGAACGTGTTCTAGCGCATATTTAGCGCACAGAACTGTTTTCTCCTCGCCCCCAAAAGTGTAGAGACTTTTGCCTTCTCGCCGTTTTGAACATGCGCAGACAGAAAACATCCTTTACCTCGTTTACTCTGGAGCATATTCCGATTCATGCGTTTACATGACCCAATATTCTGGTTAATACAGGCATATGCCAGGGGTGTTATTCGGATTGTTAATAATCGGAAAATGAGCTTATTCGGGTTACGACAATTGGAATTAGGTGTTTACATGACTCCCACGCGATCCGAATATTGTCCTTATTCCGATTAATACAGGAATATGGTGTGCATGTAAACGTAGTCATTGACTCGCTTAGATTTCAGTTTTAGCAGTGTCGTCCAACGGGCTGTTAGTCTTACCCAACCCAAACTGACTGTGCCAAGCCCTGAACTGCCAAAACCACTCTGTTAGGTCAAGGAGGCAAAGCTGGTTCAGATTACTGGTAACTGTGGTCACCTCTACTCAACAACTGCCTGATAATCCAAATATCTGACATGCTTTCTTCCCTCAGCTGTCTCAGAGGAAAGGACATTACTGATTGTTGCAGGAATAATCGCTGTTGTTCTCCTGGCCGTTCTGTTACTTTCCGTCTTCTTGTGGATGAGGTGAGTAGTTTCACTGAATCATCAAAAGTCAGTTGCTGATAACTGGGCTACTCAATTCTTCTGTCCTTCATCCAGAAAAAAGAGAGCAACCAGTGAATCTTCAGCGACTGAGGATGGACCAAACAACACGGAGCAGGTGAGAATGTGAAGTGGTTTGGATTCAAGTTCGGTTTCTACCTTTTCACACGTTTGTCAATGCTCTCCACTGTCCTGCCCTCGTTTTCCAATTTCCAAAGGGTTTTATACCGTTGAAAATCTGCAGTTCACTCTTCTTTCTTCAGTTTGATCAGAGACAACCTGAGGACCAGAATCAGCTCCAGTACGCCAGCATCCAACTCTCCAAAAACCAGACAGACCTGTACAGCAACGTCACACCAGCTCGACCCGTCAGGCACACGGCGCAACAGGACGTCTCCGAGTACGCTGTCGTCAAATGTGCCGGAAATGGCGCCACCAACAAGTGAGGGATAAAAAAATGTCTGGTTTTTAAAATCTCAATGTTAATAAGTGGGTCAATGACAAAAAGAGGGTCTAAAAACTTATTTTTAAAAAGTTCTTTGAAAGTGGGTAAAAAACATAGTTTTGAGGTTCATTATTTTTTTAGTATTTTTAATTTGAGCACCCAAAAATGTCAGGCAACCAAATATATGAAAATATATTTATATGTTCCTGTTATTTTTTCTGTGTGAAATTATTGGCAAGTATCTCTCAAGTGTCTGTAGTGACTCATACATTTTCATTTTGTGTGTTTCATTTCTTTTATTTGTGAATAAGATAAATAATTTGATGTTAAAATAACATTTCACATTATTACATTGGTTGTACCACCTGACATGGAAATTGTTCCAGTCACCAATGAAGTGAAAAAACCTTTTTTATCAGTATTTCAGAGAAATCTACAAACTTTTCCACTTGGTCACAAATGTCATTTGGGCTCCTCTGGCTGATGCAGTTTCCTGTTTCCNACTGACATTCAATTTTTAGAGTTTAATTACTGTGGATACTTGTCAGGACGGTTGCACCACCTGACATTTTGGGGGTTTGAGGAACCAAAACACAAAAAAACATGTTATATTTTAATAGTTTAAAGATGTGTTCAAATAACACAGGTTTCATAGAATAAAGAAATACATGTGATGAAATACTCAATTCATGATGGAAGGAAATATTGCACTCGGACACAAAAAAAGGGGACGTCATGTCATTGACCCAAGTACATAATTTGAGGCCCCATCCACACGAAAACGAGATCAAAACGCATACGTTTTTTGCCGAATCTGCGTATCATCCATACGAAGACGGCGCTTTGTGGGTCTGTAAATGATCATTTCTGAAACCAGGTTCCAAAGTGGGAAGATTTAGAAACGCCGTATACGCGGCTCCGTGTAAACTGGCTCTCCGCAACTTTTCAGATATGCTGACGTCATATTTTCACATCGTCATTTAAACGCATGCACCACAAGCGTCACTATGGCAACAACAACAACAACAATGGCGGCGTACTATGTAGCGTATGTGTTGATGAAGCTGGTGACCCTGCTATCCCTTTAGCAGCAAAATCTCCTTCTCAACCACCACAGAGTTAAACAAACAATCATAGAGGACACAGTACGGCACTTTAATTGATACACCCCGAAAAAGGACTCGCAGGACTACGAGGCCGCTTGTTCCCTCATATCGTTACAGCGCCCCTAGAGGTCTGGCAGGTGTTTTACAGCGTCTTCATGCGTATCGAGTGCATTCATATAGACGCACACATTTTCTGAGACGCCTTCATCTTTATGACGATTGTTTTGGAAACTGTTAAGCGTTTTGACTTCGTGTGGATGAGGCCTCAGACTCATTCTTTATCACCCCTGAATTTTTCTTTCAGAACCAGAGGTCAAGTCCCCGGAGAGGATCCTGCTGCGCTGTACAGCCCAGTCAACTAAACCAGATAACCACAACAGTATCCTACAGGCTGGACCCTCGTCTGGATCTTTTGCAAGAGCCTCTAAAAACTCTATCACACCATCCTGCAATCATAACACTGACTTCCCATCCATCGTGGAACCGGACGCAAAACTTCTCTCCTCACTTATCAGTGCATCAACAGCGACATCCAAGTCGATATCAAAGACTCAGACCTTCTGCTCCTTCTGATGCTTCACACCCTCACAGGCTGCTAAAATCTCCAAAAAATGAGCCCAATCATTTTTCTGTCCTGCTACATCTTGACACTTTGGTGCCGTTTCGTCAAAGTCAACAACCTCTGTTGTTGTTTCTAGAGGTGAGGTGTGTCAAAGTCGGCAACATTTGGCCAAACAGAAACGGTAGAAATAGGATAAGTTCATTGTACTTATGTAAAAGAAGTAGTCTAAAATAAGTGTACAATAATCCCAATTAAACTTTTCTTTTGTTCACTCTTAGATGCACACGTGGGGTTAAAAATGACCCCACAGGTTGTTATTCCTCAAACTCTTTAAAACGAAGAGTTGTAATATTTTCATATTCCAGGTATTCCTCATGTAACATGTTTATGACATGAGGAAATTTACATTTTCGTTTATTTTTTCATCGATTTTAAGAAATTGCAGTTTTTGTGTCACTACCCCACTCTTCCACAGGTGGTGTCAAAATGACCCCAAAATGACCTCAATTGAAATTGAGTCAAATTTGTGCAGTTTTTTACATTTACACTTTTGAGGGATACATCCATGACATTTCTGTATAAAGAAGAATGAGAGTAAAGTTTCCATTTGTTTCAATGGGCTTTTTAAAAAAAAAACAACTAAAAACCATTTATTTATGTAGTTTGAACATACATCTATATGTTTCATTTAAGTTGAGATAAGGGTACTAATAATGTAAAACAAGAATTTAACACAAAAATGACTCTGCAGTATGTAAAAATATTACCTGGCAGACTCAGCATGGTCGGTCTTAAAGGGTTAATCAACTCTTTAAGACTCCATCTGAGCCTCTAATGCAAAATGAAACTAATTGAAGAGCAGAAAGTTTCAAAAAGTGGTTTTAAATTTGACTGAACAATCAGTGACTGATGGTAAAATTTAATGCCGAGGTCCTGATTCAGTGTCTCTGATGTTTTACTGCCCTCTAGTGGAAGCAGCACATTTAGACTTCATCAATCAGAGAGTTTGAACTCACTGAAAACACAAAAACTCTTTTAAATCCAGTGTTTTCTGTCTGTTCAAGGAGTTTTTCAGCAGATGTTTTTTAAAAAAAATATCTCATTTAAATACAAAAGAAAGTAATCAAAACTTCTCATAATGAAATAAGCTCGATGCTCATGTTCAAAAATGTAATTTTCGTAAAAAGACGTCCTCTATTTTCCACTGGTATTCATGGCTTATGTTCTTCTGTGTATTTCTTCTACCCACTTTTTTCTACATCTCTTCGTCTTCCAGAATTTCATGGACGAAAGTATTGGCACCCCTGGAGTTTTTCCAGACAATACACCATTTCTCCCAGAAATGTTTGCAATTGCAAATGTTTTTTGTATAAATGTGTTTATTTCCTTGATGTGCATTGGAAAAACAATAAAAAAAAGAAGAACAAAGCCAATGGACACATTTTTACACTAGACGCGAAAATGAGGCCGGACAAAATTGCAGGCACCCTTTTAGAAATGTGGGTTTAATTTCGAGCAGGTGATGCTCGTTTAAACTCAGCTGTGGTGAGCAACAGGTGCTGGTAATATATAAATCACACCTGACGCCAGTTAGAATGTATAAAAGTTGACTCAACCTTTGTTCTGTTGTCTTTGTGTGTCACATCAAGAATGGAGACAAGAGAGAAGAGCTGAAAAGTGTCTGAGGACTTAAGATGCAAAATTGTTGAAAAATACGATTAATGTCAAAGATACAAGACCAACCCGAGAGTTTCAACGTTTTAAAAACAACAAAAAAAAAAATTAAAAAAAG
Source organism: Thalassoma bifasciatum (assembly GCA_008086565.1). NCBI lineage: Eukaryota > Metazoa > Chordata > Actinopteri > Labriformes > Labridae > Thalassoma > Thalassoma bifasciatum. The sequence continues at coordinate 48,548 of RPOG01000240.1, read as the reverse complement.
AGAATGATGTTCATAATTGATATAACTCCTGTGCATATTTAAGAAACAGTAGAAAAAGACAACACTTGTTAAAAGGAACCCTGGCTACCAGAACGTCATTTTCCTAAATGATCAGTGTTTTTACCAGCTACATAAGAACGAGAATAAAATCTCTCAAAATATCTTTGTTTGTATAAAATTTGAAAAAATATTTTCACCTGTAGGCGCGGTAACAACAAATGCGGTGTTATTGCAGACCCATCACTGCAGTATACCAACGTGGCCCGACCTAGAGTATGTCCTAGTATATTCAGGACCTCGCCTGAAGTCACCAAAGGTCTCCTTCAAAACACCCAAACACAACCTTTTATCAGCCGTGTCGTAAAGGCTTTAGTCTCCGTTTATAATGACCCACACCTGTCAGCCCTTTCATCAGCATGGGCCGGCTAAATGCAGCAAATGCTTCTGGGGAGAAGTGGCCAGAACATAGCCGCGGCTCCATGGGAAGTTGTTTACGCCCACAAGAGATTTCCCACAACTTCCTTCTTTTCTTGTCTTTTGTGAAGCTGTGCAGACTAACATCAGAGAGGAACAAAGGAAACCTGACTTTTCACGTGGGTTTTCGAGCCACATGTGGCATTATTATGTTTTTTTCCCTCCTCAAACCTCGTGACTTACGGCGACTAGTAGTGAGTAAACGGCCAAATCCAGATGCTCGGCACCAAGCAACCAATCTACATCATCAACCCAGAATGCATTGCGGCAGTAAAACAATGGCTGCGCCTGAAGGATAGAAACTGTGTTTTAAACTGTTTTTTTTTTAAAGAGAAACCAATTTGTTATGTCTTTGAACAACAAATTCTAGTTTGAGACAAACATTTAAGCAGATTCATGCCTGTTAGTCCTTACAGTCGGGGTTCCCTTTAAGTCCCATCCATTGTCCATTATCTAGTAATAAACAATGATCCAGTCTGCTTTTATATATCCACATAAGCAGAAATCTCTCTTGAGATTGTCTAGGTTCACAAAAAATTCAAAGTAAAATTGTCATTATTGCCTTTTTCTATATCATAAAACTGCATGGAAATAGTTCATTTCTTACACATAAAATGGAAAGTCTATATAAGTATTTTTTTTTGTCCAACAAAGATAAAAATCACGACAATGGACCCTTTCCTTCTATCACACAATGGTTTTTAAACCCTTTCTTCTTTGATTCAGCCTCACAAACTGAACATTTAAACCTTTTCTGATCTAATTTACAAACTCAAAGTGCATGAAATCAAACCCTGAATGAAATCTGTGATGGATTCAGGTTTCCTCATCCTCCACAGCCTCGCTCTCCAACATGAACACGAGTTTTTCCTCTGGTTCAGCTGCATCTGGAGGAAATGAAATAAAAGTTAAGTTATGGTTTTAATTGTCACCATGAGTCTGAAGTGTGTTTTCTTCAGTGCAGGAGTCTCTCACCTCTCTGAACTTCACACCACGTCTTCCTGTTCCTCTGTGTCTTCTGTCTGTGCTGCAGGGACGACTGAGACGTTTCCATTGTCAGGATTAGAGTCCAGCTGATGACAGATGATCAGGTTTATTAGAAATGTCTTTAATCATAACAGTGAAGGAGAGTTTTTTCAGAAGCCTCTCTGTCTCACCTCGATCATCTCTGCAGGTTCAAAACCAAGTCACCACCTCGAGTCTCAAAAGAAGAAGGACCTAATTTAGTTTGTAAAATTCCACTTGTCAAGTACTAATTGCGAGCTTGACGACTAAACTACACCACAATGGAGTAGGTGTCTCAGTCCTCCTCGTCTCCTCAGTGGTACAGGAGCAGAGGAATCAGCCTGATCAGATTTACTGTTAATGCTGAGATCCCCAGAAATAAAGAAACGTGTAAAATGTAAATAAAAACAGAAAACAATGATTCACAAATCCTGTGTAATCTCTATTCAACTGAATTCACAACAAAGACAAGGTAATTATTATTCAAACTGATAAACTCTGTGAAAATATTTGCTCATTTTGAATTAGTTGCTGCATCACGTTCCTAAAAATCTTGGACAGGTTGAACAAAAGTCTGTTAAAGTTGCTGATGCTGAAAAAACAGCTGTTTGGATCATTCCACAGGTGAACAGGTTGATTTAAACAGGTGAGTGTCATGATTGGGTATAAAAGGAGCATCATCCCCAAAAGGCTCAGTCCTTCACAAGCAAAGATGAAGCCAGGTTCACCACTTTGTCAACAACTGCGTGAGCAAATAGTCCAACAGTTTAAGAACATTGGGCCTCATTCACAAAACGTTCGTACGCACAAATTCGTGCCTAAATCATGCGTACGAACGTTTGACGCACAAACCTGTGATTCATCAGTTTTCTTACCTGAATTTCTTCTTACTTTGTGAACAAATGTAGAACCTCCTCAGGCCATGAGTACGCACAAATAATGAATGATCAGCTGTTTATATAACTTAAAACACAGACTCTTTTCACTAAAAACACAACATTTTAAAACTACTTTCAGTAAAAGAAAAAAAGCCTTAAATAGAATTCATTGATAAAAACTGTGCATTGGCAAAATGTATTAAATAACCATGAAACTGACACATTTTCGTCCTCATCATGTTTATAATATTGAATCTGAAATAAAATACTTAGTTTAGATTAAAAATATAATCATGTGCATATCAGAATGTCACATTATTTTATGTTGATTAAATCATCGACTGCTCTGACAAACAGTTTCATAAAGTTGTACAAACTGAATGAAGACGTAAAATGATTGGCGTCTTCTTATGATTTTTTTTACCTTTTCTGAGTAAATGACGCACACACAGCTCAGCTGTTCACTCAGATTTATTTACCTGTTTGTAAAAATATCCAGCAGCTGTTTTAATGTGTTATTTATGTCACGGATACACGGTACGATCTCCCTCACAGCTCCAGGAGAATCAGCTGATCATTTATCTCCTCTCCGGTCAGGATGAGCGTCTGCAGACGAATCTCTGAGACACCGAGAGAACGAGCTGTGAGGTTGACGCTGAAAACGAGGACCTAAAGGAAGACTGCTCCTCCTTCTGAACCTCTGAACAGATGTCCTTATATGGATGAATTGAGGCGTGGTTTATGTTAATTTCAGGATGCGGGAACGCGCCTGTGGATTTAGAATGATTCTGATTCACTAATATACGGTGGTGTGAACAAAAACAGCTGCTGCGCACGTGTCATGAATCCGACGGTGATTTTGCGTATTTCCTCATTTCGTGCGGGGAGTAAGAACATTTCTACGCATTTATTCGTGAACGAGGCCCAATGTTTCTCAACTTTGTCCAACTGCAGGAATTGATGGATTTCATCATCTACAGACCATAATATCATCAAAAGATTCAGAGAATCTGGAGAAATCTCTGCACGTAAGCAGTAAAGGCCAAAAACCGACAATGAATGGCCGTGACCTTTGACCCCTCAGGCGGCGCTGCATTAAAAACCCACATCATTGTGTAAAGGATATTAGCACGTGGGCTCAGGAACACTTCAGAAAACCATTGTCAGTTAACACAGTTCATCACTACATCTACAAGTGACAGTTCAAACTCTACCATGCAAAGACAAAGTCAGACATCAACAACACACACAAACGCCGCGCCGCCGGCTACACTACTGTTTCCTATCCACTAGTCGTTAGATCCTAGTCCTCATTAAGTGAATCTGCTCTGGTCTGGTGCAGTGAAGGTGAAAATGAAAAGCTGAGTGTTTTACCCGGCTGAATAATCTGATATAAGGCAGAGCTCTGACGTCCTCTTATGTTCCGAGC
>RPOG01000240.1:0-44580 GCA_008086565.1 Thalassoma bifasciatum | reverse complement strand
CAATGTTTCTCAACTTTGTCCAACTGCAGGAATTGATGGATTTCATCATCTACAGACCATAATATCATCAAAAGATTCAGAGAATCTGGAGAAATCTCTGCACGTAAGCAGCAAGGCCCAAAACCAACATTGAATGGCCGTGACCTTTGACCCCTCAGGCGGCGCTGCATTAAAAACCCACATCATTGTGTAAAGGATATTAGCACGTGGGCTCAGGAACACTTCAGAAAACCATTGTCAGTTAACACAGTTCATCACTACATCTACAAGTGACAGTTCAAACTCTACCATGCAAAGACAAAGTCAGACATCAACAACACACACAAACGCCGCGCCGCCGGCTACACTACTGTCTCCTATCCATTAGTCGTTAGATCCTTGTCCTCATTAAGTGAATCTGCTCTGGTGTGGTGCAGTGAAGGTGAAAATGAAAAGCTGAGTGTTTTACCTGGCTGAATAATCTGATATAAGGCAGAGCTCTGACGTCCTCTTATGTTCCGAGCCTCACAGAAATAATTCCCGCTGTGTTCAGCTCTGAAGTCAGTGATGGTGAAGATCTCTCCTTCAGCTTTTGGTTTGTTTTCATTCTCTTTGTACCAGGTGTAGTTAGCTGCTGGGTTAGCATCACTGCTACAGCTCAGAGTCACTGAACTTCCCTCAACTATCTCACCTGATGGACTCACTGACACTGAGGGAAACTTTGGAGGATCTGGAAGAGAATTCAAAAACACAGTTGAAGGACAAAAAGTAACAAAGACATGAAAAATTAAATTTGAATTTGATTGATAGAGATGTGTCATCATCATGTTTTTCTTCAGTAATCTGTTCTACTCACAGTATGGATGAACATTAAAGTGTTCAGATCTGCTTCTCCCCAGCTTGTTCTCAGCTTCACAGTAATAGCGTCCAAAGTCAGAGGACTGGATGGACTGAAACTCAAGGTGTGACTCTTTCTCAAGAGTAATAAAGGCTTGATCTCCAATCTTTTTGTACCAGGTGTAGCTAGCTGCTGGGTTAGCATCACTGCTACAAAACAGATCCACTTTTTTGCCTTCCACTATTTCATCCAAGGGGAATATGAACACAGAGGGAAGCTTCGGAGCATCTGAATATGAATTAAAACACAATAAAAACAAATGTGAAAAAAAGATTAAACACCAAAATGTTGAATTTGAATGAAGGAGAAGTTTCATCATTATGCTCTTTTTTAATGAACTATTAACTTACAGTATGGACTAATGTTGAAATAGTCCGATTTGTACCACCCAAGGTCGTTCTCAGCTTTACAGTAATAAAGTCCAAAGTCAGAGGAGAGGATGGACTTCAAGTTGAGCTGTGGTCCTCTTCCAACAAGGTGAAGATCATCGTCCTTGTACCAGGTGTAGTCAGCTTCAGGGTTAGCATAACTGCTACAGGTCAGAGTCACTGAACTTCCTTCTCTTATCTCATCCGGGGGGAACATGGACGCGGAGGGAAGCCTTGGAGCATCTGAAGAGGAATTAAACATGTGTCAATTGATCAATTAAAAGACAATAACATGATTGAAAATGTATTAAGTCTTGTTTCCACCAAGCGGATCAGTTCAGTTCGTCTCGGTACGGCATTTTGTGGCGTTTCCATAGACTAAAACCAGGACGGGTCCCCTTATAAGCGACCTGTACCGCTCCACTTTTCAGTACCCTTCCGTTGGGGTGCTGCTCCAAACCGGCCCCAGGGGTGGGGCTATAATCACTGCAGTACGTTGACTGGTCAAAAGATCGGTAACTTCCCGTGTGACAGCGGTAAAAAAGAACGACACACAACCGCGCACACAGCCTTTCCTGAAACAAAGCTTCACTGCGTTATGAAACAAAGTGGCCACATGCTGATAGCAAAGTAGAAGAGTTGCTGGATGTCCTCCATCTTTCTCTTTGTTTAAAATGCCGCTGATTTCTTCTTCGTTGCATTTATTAGCGGGGTACACTGTGTAGAGCTGCAGTGACGTCACGCTGTTACGTAGCTGACACGGCTCTCGACATCCGGCCCATCAATCAGGGTACGATTGCCTGTGGAAACGTGCACAGGATCAGACTTTACTGATCTGACCCAAACTGTACTGATCCGTACCAGACTGCCTGGTGGAAACGTGGCTTACAGCCTCCTGTGCGCGTTTCCACAGCCAACCGTCCCCTGCTTGATGGGCCGGATGTCGAGAGCCATGTCAGCTACGTAACAGCGTGACGTCACTGCAGCGCTCTGAGCGCTACACAGTGTACCCCACGAATAAATACAAGAAGAAGAAATTAGCGGCATTGTAAACAAATAGCAACGATCGAGGACATCCAGCAACTCTTCTACTTTGTGATCAGCTGTGGCTCTTTATTCCATAACGCAGTGAAGCTTTGTTTCAGGAAAGGCTGCGTGCGGGGTTGTGTGTTGTTCTTTATTACCGCTGTCACACGGGAAGTTACTAATCTTTTGACCAATCAACGTACGGCAGTGATTATAGCCCCACCCCTGGGGCTATAACCCCTGGAGCGGCTTGGCACCCCAACGGAAGGGTACTGAAAAGTGGAGTCTATGGAAACGCCACAAAATGCCGTACCGAGACGAACCGACCTGATCCGCTTGGTGGAAACGAGGCTTTAGATGTTATGTCTGGTATGAAGTATGACTTTTAAAAAATGTATATACAAAAACCAAGGGGAAAAGAAAAGTGTTTCAGCTGCAAGAACTCATGTCATGAAATATTTGTGCGAGCTGTGACTGAGTGCAGCATCTTCTTATTCATCATTGAGCTTCAGTGTCATCAAGCTGCAGACTAAATAAAAAGAAAAATGATGAATTAATCCAATGTGACTGGAAAAAATGAGACATCTCACTTACATTTCACATCAAGAAAAAACGTTTCAAATGCACGAGACAACCCGACTTCGTTCTTAGCTTCACAGTAATATTCTCCAGAGTCAGAGGGTCTGACGGAGCTGAAAACAAGCTTTGGTCCTTTTCTGTGGTATCGATTCTTCTTGTACCAGGTGTACTCAGGTGTTGGGTAACCATCACTGCTGCAGCTCAGAGTCACTGGACTGTCCTCTCTGATCTCACCAGTGGGTGACACAGACATGGAGCAAAACCTTGGAGCATCTGGAGGAGAAAAGATGAAAATTTGAGGTTTGCGGGTGTAAGGCCCAATTCCAATTCCTTTCTTAACCCTCAAGCTCAACCCTCAATCTTGGTCGCCCTCAAAACCAAGTGTTAAGGGCTATTTTGTGACTTAGAAATGGGACACCCCTTAAATGCAGATACACCTTCAGACTGTGGGGGGCAGCATTATGCCAAAGCGGCGTTTAGTCTCTCAATTCAGAAGAAGAAGAAGAAGAAGAAGGAAGCGGAGGCATTTACAGGATCAGCGACAATGCCGTCTGCAGCTGTGTTTATGTCTTTTGCGTGGGCTTTGGGCATCTTTTTGAGATTAGCCCGGTCATCGTATACCATTATCGGCACAAGCATGTTATATAGGCTGTTATCTTGATAAACAATTACATTACCACGGAGTTTTTACTGGTAAAACTTTGCAATTGATTGAATTTGCTATCCTTGTTGTGTGGTTTTCTACCATTTTATTTTTGTTTACTAGACGTTGTTACTCCATTTATTAGGTATTTTACCCAGATTTGATGCTATTATGTTGCCAAAACCATTATAAATATAGAGGTAATTTTTTCTTTTATGTAAACATCGAGCGGAAGAAACTTGCCATGTTTATCTGCTGAAATACGCAATGCATTCTGGGTGTCCCTTAGTCCCAAGGGTGGTGTCTGAAAGTCTCAGTATTGAGGGAGATACAGCCTCAAACTTAACCCTCAACCTTAACATTCTGAGAATCGGGACAGCACTTGCACTTCACGGGAGTGCGCATTTTGAGATTGAGGGTTAAGACAGAAACTGGAATTCACCCTAAAAGTCATTGAAGACCCTACGCTGCTTCTTTGATTTGGATGTTGACTGCGTTCGTGCAGAATCAAAGAATTCTCTTACTTATCCTGAGCTTGGTCAAATATTGATTCCCCTGAAAGATTCCCCCCTTGTGTGGTACATGGTCTGTATAATCAGTGGACGTAATGACGGTCGGCTCTAAAGGTCTTTGCACACTAAGTCCGTTTTCACAAATTAACGCACGTTAAAAATGCTCACATTTCACTGTGATCCAGATGAATTCAGACGACTTCTTTCCCAGTTTGTTCTCTGCTTCACAGTAATAGTATCCAGAGTCAGAGGATTTAATAGAGCTAAAGACGAGCGGAGATGCTCTGATGGGACGGTTATGGGGTAGTATCTGGTACCAGATGTAAGTAGCTGCTGGTTTAGCATCACTGCTGCAGTTTAGAGTCACTGAGGTGCCCTCCATCACCACTTCAGCGGGACTCACTGACACAGAGGGAGTCTTAGGAGCGTCTGCACAAAAAAAACAAAAAAAAAACATTTACACAGACACTTTAAAGTGGAGAACATTTAAGACTAACCAGAAGAGAAATAATTTCTTAATGTGACTGAGGAGGAAACTCACAGACTGCAGGAGAGAGATCATCCTCAGGTCCTGATGATCTTTTAACTTTCACCTGCAGGTCTGGATTAAAGAAGAACTTGATCAATCAAACACAAAGATTCAAAGAAGTTTTCCCCAAACACTACAAACATGAAGAGAAGTAAACAGTGAAAATATTACCCGTGACAGTCAAAGTGACTCCAGGTGAACCAGTAACACTGTCACCTTGTTGGTTTGTTGTGAACATGAACTTGTACTCAGCTGAGTCGCTCTTTTTCAGGTTTCTGATTCTCAGAGTGCAGCTGTTCTGATTGAACAGATATTCCACACGACCTGAGTATTCTGGGTCTGATCTCAGATCCACAGATTGGTTTCCATTCAGTTTAATGAACCAGAGAGTTTCCTCAACTCTTGTATCAAGCTCATCTTTTCTCAGTGGATAAGTGTAGGTGCAGGGTATGTCCACTGTTGATCCTTTGAGGGCACAGATCTGATGAGAGGAGTAAGTCACTCCCCAGTCAGTCTGTCCACAAACCACTGAAACACAGAGAACAGGAAACACCATCAGATTTATAACATCAGAGAGACAAAAAAAATTACAGTGTTCTTAAGGGACTGAAAATGCTGTAGTACGCATGTCAGATCTGAGGATGGCGATATAACTGGAGAAGCTGTTTATAGTACATACCAAAAGTTTGGACACACCTTCTCATTCAATGCGTTTTCTTTATTTTCACGACTATTTACATTGTAGATTCTCACTGAAGCATCAAAACTATGAATGAACACATGTGGAGTTATGTACTTAACAAAAAAGGTGAAATAACTGAAAACATGTTTTATATTCTAGTTTCTTCAAAATAACCACCTTTTACTCTGATTACTGAAAACGCTGTCTCCTTGTAAACAGGAGGCTGAAAAGCAACAAAACTTTTTGTGCTTCACCTGAAAACCGTGGTCGTGTAAATGGGGTCTAAATGCAGCTCATTCAGGCCTCATCCACACGAAGTCAAAACGCTTAACAGTTTCCAAAACAATCGTCATAAAGATGAAGGCGTCTCAGAAAATGTGTGCGTCTATATGAATGCACTCGATACGCTTGAAGACGCTGTAAAACACTTGCCAGACCTCTAGGGGCGCTGTAACAATATGAGGGAAACAAGCGGAAACAGAAGAACAAACAGTGGGCATGAATTTTGGCAAAAGTTGTGCCGTACTGTGTCCTCTATGATTGTTTGTTCAACTCTGTGGTGGTTGAGAAGAAGGACATTTTGCTGCTAAAGAGATAGCAGGGTCACCAGCTTCATCAACACATACGCTACATAGTTAGGGTGACCATACATCCTCTTTTGCCCGGACATGTCCTCTTTTAAGAGGCTGTCCGGTCGGGGTTTTTAAAATCCTTCAATTGTCTGAGTTTTTGATCTTGCCTAGCTTGAGCGCGTCACAGACCAGTGTATTTATCATTCACGTTGAGTGGTTCCTTTAGAAACACGCTCTGAGAGATGGAGTTTGAGCCGAACCCCGGAACATGTATTCATTCATTCAAAAATCAGTACAGAGGCTCCACACTCACTCACTCACTCGCAGGCTGACAGGCAGGTAGGCACACTGCCAGAGAACACTCCAACAGAAAGAAAATGCTGAAACGCAAATGTCATTTCACTGATGGCATGCGAAAAAAGTTCCCCTGTTTTCGTCCGGGTCGTGACAAATGGGAGGCAGAATGTACAGTCTGCAAAGCTGGAACTTATGTCTCTGTGGCTAATAATGGTTCCAATGATCTGTAAGCCCATATCACCACAACAAAACACTGAAGAATAGGCTACCTCTCTTTTTTCTTTTTGTTCAATATTTTGAGGCACTATTTCTATTTTTACGTATTTGATAATTGGGAGGTTATTTTGAAGAATGGTTCTCTACCTCACTTTTCCTAACTAAGGTGTAAGTGTCAGACTTAAGAGCGATGATTAATTTTTATTTTGTTAAACATCTGAATACTTGTGTTGCTACAGAACTTGAGTCAATAACTATTAAAGACTAGAGCATGCCATATTTGTATATGACTGATTATATTGTTTAGGAGAATTGCTTTAAATTGATAAATATAGTATTCATAAAGCAACTTTTTGTGAGTGTTTTGGGCTATTTCTCAGTATATCCAGGTAAAGTGTTCTTTTCTGGGGAATTCAGAATATTTGTTTAACTGAGTTAGAAGCACAGAAAGACCCCTGACCCACGCAAAACCCCTAACAAGGGGGGGAGTCCTCTTTTCAGAGAAACAGAATATGGTCACCCTATACATAGTACGCCACCATTGTTGTTGTTGTTGTTGCCATAGTGACGCTTGTGGTGCATGCGTATTAATAACGATGTGGAAAATATGACGTCAGCGTATCTGAAAAGTTGTGGAGAGCCAGTTTACACGGAGCCGCGTATACGGCGTTTCTAAATCTTCCCAATTTGGAACCTGGTTTCAGAAATGATCGTTTACAGACCCACAAAGCGCCGTCTCCATATGGATGATACACAGATTCTGCAAAAAACGTATGACCTTGTTTTGTCTTCGTGTGGATGGGGCCTCAGAGTGTGTGGCGTGTTCTTATATTGTTTCCTGGGCTCAGTTTGAGGTCAGATTAGTGCAGAGTTCAAAGGAAGAGAGCTGCAGACCACAAATGAGAGATTATAAAATGATACTTTGGTAGTTAGAAAAGTTTTTTTTTCTTAAGTTATTATTTGGGGCTTTTACACCTTTATTTGAATAAAAGAGAGTGGGGAGTGAATGCAGGGAAAATAGAACTGGATGAAACTGTTTCGACTTAGGGAATAGAAATATCACACTTACATAAGGAAAAACTTCATGCAGCTTCAAAGTTTGGTTTTATTCCTTAATGGATCTTATCTTATTCTCCAGTAAGATGCAACCTGACCTGCGTAGCTTTTTTCTTAAGTTTCATAATCCTTCAGATATAATGTTAAAGTTTTGGTTATATGAAACTTATGTCAGTCTCTCACATTTATCACAGAGGGATAAAAAAAAAAAATGCATGAAAAATGATAAGGAGAAAACAATTCATCATCCAAATTTGGAAAGATGTAAATATCAGACATTAAATCCAGACAAGTGGAAAAACAATTGAAGCCAGTTTTATGTTGTTGTGAGGTATAAATCTCTTAAGTACCTGGCTGAGAGAGAAGGCACATCACCAACGCACTCGCTGCTGCGTTCAAGTTCATTTCTTCTCTTCTCATGTCTATGAGACTTCAGAGAAAATCAAACACATCAGAAGGACTGTACATAAACGATAAAAATATAAATATCACACATAGCAATAAAGAATTCTACTCACAGCAAGGAGAAGATGTTGGCTCTGCAGAAAATTTATCTTTTTGGTCTTTAGAAGGAAGAAGTCAGACTATCAAATACCTCAGCCTCTCTTCCTCTTCCTGTTATTAATTAGCAAACACCGACCAAGTGACCAGATAAGTATTGACGGTGTTGTCAGGAACACGTGGCCTTTAGAATGCTAGTGGACTTAGATATGAACAAATTCATAAAGATAATTTTTCATACGACAGCTACATGGTTGTAGCATCTCTGCAAGCTTGAACATTTTCAAAAAGACATTATAGAGTCACTTCATATTAATTTGTGTAAGAACCAAAGAGCACATAAACTTTGTGTCTCTATCAACCAGAAAAGCATTTGTTCTGGTTCCATAACTGACAGGAAACACAGAGCATCAGATTAATCACCCAAGAAACTTTCCCGACTTCTCGTCTATCACTAAACATCAGCACCAAACTCTGCTACTTCCTGCTGATGCTGTCCCTAGCTTTTTTTTAATCTTATCCTGTTGTCATGGTGACTGTGCAGCAACATTACACCTCAGTAATATACGGAAAGAAGGCTCAGCCCGTATACGCATGTAACGTTGAGCATAAAAGAGCTTTTAGGATAAAAAAAGGCACTTTGGGTGAATTCCAGTTCCTGTCTTAACCCTCAATCTCAAAATGCGCACTCCCGCGAAGTGTAAGTGCTGTCCTGATTCTCAGAACGTTAAGGTTGAGGGGTAAGACTGAGGCTGTATCTCCCTCAATACTGAGATTTTCCGACACCACCCTTGGGAGCAAGGGCTACCCAGAATGCATTGCGTATTTTCGGTAAATAAACATGGCGTCCAAAGCGGCAGAGAAGGCGAGCTACAAATATAGTATTTTCTTTGTTAATGCAGATATAAATATTGGCCCGATTCCAATTCCTTTCTTAACCCTCAATCTTAGTAGCCCTCAAAACCAAGTGTTAAGGTCTATCTTGTGACTTAGAAATGGGACACCCCTTAAATGCAAATGAAATTGTTGTGGACTGTCTGTCAGTTATTCCTTTGGTTAGCATGATCAAAAAAATATCTGTATAAATAACCCAACCACGTTAACGTTACAAAATGGTCATTTTTCTCCGTGGTAATGTAATTGTTTTATCAAGATAACAGCCTATATAACATGCTTGTGCCGATAATGGTATAAGATGACCGGGCTAATGTCATCTCCTGTAGCCGCAGAGTTATGTAACGATAGTTATAGCTGGTGTTTACCTTTCAATAAACTATGGTTTGCTGTGACAGCTGAATATGTCCGTGGTTGTTTTATTTATACAGATATTTTTTTGATCACGCTAACCGAAGGAATAACTGACAGACAGTCCACAACAATTTCATCTGCATTTAAGGGGTGTCCCATTTCTAAGTCACAAGATAGACCTTAACACCTGGTTTTGAGGGCGACTAAGATTGAGGGTTAAGAAAGGAATTGGAATTGGGCCAAAGAAAGACTGGCACAGGACAGCAAATCACAGCGTTAACAATCCCAACGGCAGGAAGTGAAGAGACCTGGAACAAGAGGAGAGACGTGATTGCAAAACAAAACCCGACAGGATAAACATGAAACACCAGGTTGAAGACAAACCTGTAACTTAATGTATCTCAAAAAAGTTTGAAGCAGTGATGCATTTTAAGTTGTAATTGTTTAATTTGAATATGCAGAGGAGAAAGGAATAAAAGAGCTCACAAACAACCGACAATCAAATCGAGAAACATTTAGTTTTACAAAAAACACAAACAAAATTCTTCTTTCATCGTTGCTTTAACTTCAATGTACTTTACAAAAAGGCGTAGAAAGTGGCAGCACTAATTAAATCCCATCCCTTCTCAATGATTCATTCAGTCTTTTTCCTTTCTTCTTCGTCTTCCTGCTTCTCTGCGTCTTCTGTTACTTAGGGATAGAGTCCAGCTGATGACAGATAATCAGGTTTTAATAGAAATGTCTTTAATCATGTTTGTCTTTTTGTTTTAAACTGAGAGTATTCAGCTCTTTTACTCACATTTCACATCAATAACCAGCGATGCAGACGTCCAGTTCCCCAGCCTGTTCTCAGCTGTGCAGTAATATTCTCCAGAGTCAGACGACTGGATGGTTCGGAAATATTTTGTCTTTTTGTTTCCGATTTGACGTCCTTGAGTTCCATTCTTCTTGTACCAGGCGTAGTTAGCTGCTGGGTTTGCATCACTGCTACAGGTCAGAGTCACTGAACTTCCCTCCACTATCTCACCTGATGGACTCACTGACACTGAGGGAAACTTTGGAGGATCTGGAGGAGAAAATTGATTCAATACTGATTAGAAATGTGAATGGTTAAAGAGTCATTTTAACACTGTTTTTGTGTTCAGTTGGGTCTGTTTCTCTCAAAGAGGAAAGAAGAATATGAGGTGACAGTGTACACTTCAGGGTCAAGGTCTTCGAACACTGAGTCTGTTTTCATCGTCCGAAATTGATGCATGTTGTTAAAGAAATCGCCCCAGTTCTATGTCGATCATTTAACTCACTGACACCGAAACTTTCGTCCTTTTTCTTTTTGGAACACATTTGATTCTCTGCGTTTTTGCGTCTGTTGTTTCCAGGGTTGTTTGATTATTCAGGGACACCGTAGGCCGATTGCAATGTTACATTTTCATGCGGAAAAAAAGCGTCCATTCAAAAATGTGACTATTGCGTTCCCTCGCAATACCTTTTTGTCTTTGTTTCAATGTTGCAATTTTCACACGGTCTCTGAACGTCCCAGCACCAGCTGCCTCTGTGTTGCAGCCAATGCAGGTTTCCAAGCGTGAAGCAATGAGTTGTTCTGAGAAAATTACAGTTGTAGCTCACAGTCAACATTGCTGTGACTGCAGAGACGTGTTGGTTTTGTTTCTGAAATGCTCTGATTATGAGTTATTGATCATTATATATTATATTATTATATCAAGGGAACGCAAAAGTATTGCGAGGGAACGCAAAAGTCTTCCTAAAAAAAACATCTCTCCTTGACCCTTAGGGGGCTCTGTACTATATAGATAAAGTTATTATTGTTATTATTATTATCTATTATTAAAGGTTCTGTGTCATAAAGCTGCTGCCTGTGACTGTGAGGCAGATAGAGGTGAAGGGAACAGTATGTTAACGGTATGATCAGGGAATAAAACCAAAAATGATGAAAAAAAATCAAACATCTTGCTCACATTTCACATCAATATAAACACTTCGGGACATCCTCTCCACGCCGATGCCATTCTTAGTGGAACAGAAAAACTCTCCAGAGTCCGAGGACTGGATGGAGCTGAAGACGAGTTCTGGTCCTTTACTGTGATATCCATCACTTCTCATTTTGTACCAGGTGAACTCAGGTGTTGGGTAACCATCACTGCTGCAGGTCAGAGTCACAGTGGTGTTCTCTTTGATTTCACCCAAAGGATTCACAGACAGAGAACAAAACGTTGGACGATCTGAAGGAAATAAGATTAAAAAGATGACTTGGATAAATTGTGACAAACCTTCAAAGCTCTTTTAAGCTCTTCTCATCTTCTAAAACTCATGAAGACAACAGAAAGCATCTCGTAAGTGCTCAAAGGATTTCATGGATTCAAGAAAATGTCCAGCAAATAAAGAAGTCGTCCCACTCACGTTTCACTGTAATAGAGACTAATTCAGAGCGACTCTTTCCCAGCTTGTTCTCAGCTTCACAGTAATACTCCCCAGAGTCAGAGTGTGCGATGAACCTGAAATGTTTTTTGTCCATGCCTCGAGTTCGACGTGCTTGATTGTCATCTACTTTGTACCAGGTGTAAAAAGCTGCTGGGTTAGTGTCACTGCTGCAGGTCAGAGTCACTGAACTTCCCTCCATCACTTCACCAGAGGGACTCACTGACACAGAGGGAGTCTTTGGAGCATCTGCACAAAAACAACATTGTTTTCTTCAAGTTAAAAAGTCAATACACTGTGTCACTGACAAAATTAACGTTGGACCTCAGGTGTGTGCCTTTCCAAATCATTTCTAATCTCCTATATTTACCACAGGTCACTCAAATTAAGCTGTAGTGACATCTCAGGCCATGTTGGGGATCTGGGAAACTGCATATTTTTATACTTTTAGGCCTGTCATCCACACGAAACCGCAGTTTTAAGTCACTAAAAATGATCTTTTCTGAAAGCTCTGGTCAAAGTGAGGATTTTGGAAAACTCTGGTTTCATGGTGAACACTTATGTACATGTGATGGCTTTTTTTTTTGTTTTAACAAATTTTCAAAACTGTCAAAAAAAACAAACTTTGTTAATCACATTGAGGTGTTGTGTGTGGAATTTTTAGGGATAAAACATTTTTTTTCCATTTGAAATGAGGCTGTAAAACATCACAGGGAAAAAGTAAAAAGCCTCTGTTGCACTGCACATCTTTAACTTTAAACATGGAAGAGTTTGACAGAAGAAGTTCAAGTGGAGCAGAAAACATTTCGAACTAAGGCCCCATTTACACGACAACATTTCACATTGTTTCACCCTGAAATGTATGAAAACGCAATGAAAAAAATCTGCGTCTACACGGAAATGCTAAGGGACTGAAAACACTGTAGTACGCGTATCAGGCCTAAACATAGACTGTATAATGAGCGGACGTAACGACGTTTGGCTCAAACTGAAGCTTCCAGCAGATGCCCCGCCCCCTGGTGTCTGGCTGCAGTATAGGTCATAAGCCCCGCCCCCTGGTGTCTGGCTGCAGTATAGGTCATAAGCCCCGCCTCCCCATGTATTCCAGATATGAGCCGAGAAAACTTTACAAAATTACGATACCTGGTAGAAACGTTTCTCTCATCCTTACGCTAAGGTAGTATGACGATGTCATTTGGCTGCATGGTGTTCAGGTGTTTTTTTTCCTGAGAAGTTGGTTTCTCATTAGTTATTGGACGTTAAAAACCGCGATATAAGTTTCGTTTTACGATAGTTGACAGCTGCCGTTCATGAGTAGTTTTTACCGGGGATATAAGAAACTTCGGGAAAGAGCCAAAAGGAGACTAAACCTTCTGAAGAAGAAGAAATAAATATTTTTATTTCTATTTTTTACTCTGCTCCACCGGAAATTCTCTACTGCGCAAACTCTGGCTGCACAATGGCGGCTAGGGATGCAGAGTTTTTTGGCTTCAAAATCGTAGAACGGTGACAGGCAGAAGCACGCTGTCCATTCTATATACAGTCAATGGGCCTGAAGATGGCGATATAACTGTAGAAGCTGTTAACATGACAATTGTAAAGAGGCTGAAGAAGAGGTGAGCTGATCATCTGGAGTTTATATCAAAAACTTCTTCTGTAATTGCAGAAAAAGTGCAATAAATTCACATTTTTGTAGAAGTCAGTCAGTAGATTCAGCAGCAGACGAACAAAACTGTAGGTCGCTATTGTTGTTGTTGTTGTTGTTTGGTTGATGCCTGGCACAGTGGAGGCTTAATGCACATGTGCAGAGCTGAATGTGACATCAGTGTTTTCCCCGGAGACAGTGAAAACGGCGTTTTGGTAATGTGGATACCGTTTTTTTCCAACTCTGGTAAAGAATGAAATAAAGACTTCTGCCGGCCGACAATAGGAGGATGGATTTTAAGGTGTGATCTTTGGGAGGACACAAATGGGAAAGATTTTGGTGAGGGAAAGCAGGAAGGTGTGACAGCAGGAGGGTCTTTGTTTCTGGGAAAGGAGTAGTCAAGTGTCTCTGGGAAAATGAGGTTGAGATTTAGCCATGGGAAGGGCACAAAAGGTAAGGTGTGGTGAGGTGGGGAGGCGTGAAGACAGGAGATAAGCATTTGGTGGATGCGTAAACATCAACATTTTAATCACAGTACATTCCCACTCTGGAGTGCGTTTTCAAAAGTTTGCGTTTTCAGTTGGCGAATACGGCGTCTCCGTGTGGCTGAAACGTAACAAAACTTTTGTGTCTCACCCGAAAACGAGTATGGTGTAAATGGGGTCTAAAGTGAAAGAGTTTCTTTAGTGTGGAGGAAACTCACAGACAGCAGCAGAGCGATGATCCTCGTGGTTTTTCAAAGCACAGGAGTAACTTTTACTAAAATCAGAGACTCTCAGAGAAGACGTCTGTCCATTCATTTCCACGTTTCCATCTTTATACCAAACATACGAAGGATCATCAGATACATCACAGCTGCTGACACATATCAGCTCTGCCTCAGTTAATACATTCACCACCAGGATTCGAAGGTCTGGAGAAACAATGAAGGAAGGAAGTTTCAGAATTGAAAAAGTCAAATCCACTCATGCAAAAAGACACTGAATGATGTGGTTACAGTTTTACCTGTGACAGTCAATGTGACTCCAGGTGAACCAGTAACAGTGTCACCTGTTTGGTTTGTTGTGAACATGAACTTGTACTCAGCTGAGTCGCTCTTTCTCAGGTTTCTGATTCTCAGAGTGCAGCTGTTCTGATTGAACAGATACTCAACACGACCTGAGTATTCTGGGTCTGATCTCAGATCCACAGATTGGTTTCTGTTCAGTTCAGTGAACCAGAGAGTTTCCTCAACTTTGGTATCAAGCTCATTAATTCTCAGTGGATAAGTGTAGGTGCAGGGTATGTCCACTGTTGCTCCTTTGAGGGCACAGATCTGATGAGAGGAGTAAATCACTCCCCAGTCAGTCTGTCCACGAACCACTGAAACACAGAGAACAGGAAACACTAGGGCTGAACGATTTATCATTTTCTGATCGAAATCGCAATTTCAAACATCGTGATCATGCGATCGCTAAAGCTGTGATTTTTTTTTGCTCCTGACTGACCCAGGATCTGTTCTCAGCTGTTTCGGACACACCTGTCTTTGAGTGTAAAACTGTTGGGAAAAATCATTTTTTCTTTGAGATTGTTGAATTATGTTTTTAGTTGTTTTGTATTTTATTTTATTTAACTTGACACAATCAAAGATATTTTTCACTACATCATTTTTTAAAGTTAAGAGTCAAAGATAGCTCTTTTTGTTATTCAGTTTTTAAAACTAAAAATACAATTTAAAGGTCTGGTTCAGAAATAGCGGGAATAGGTGTTAGACTCTAGGTTTTGATAGAAGTCAAAATTCAACTATTTATCTAAAAATCTTCTTTTTAGTTTTTTTTTTTTTGCCCTTTATCCTATAATTTTGTATTTATGTTATAAAATTTTGACTTAAATCTTAGAATTTTTACTTTTCATATCAAAATTTTAACTTTTTATCTGAAACATTGCCTTTATTTAAAAACGTACACCTTTTATCTTAGAGTTTTGTCGTCTTAAAATTTTAACCTTAAATGAGAAAGTTTGGACTTTTTCCACATGATGTTAAATTGATTTCTTAAACTCTGACAGTTATTGACTTTTTGTCTCAGAATTTGTCTTTATTTCTCAAAATTTCCACTTTTCATGACTTTTAAGTTTGAAACAGTTCTTACCCTCAGTTTTCATTTTCATCCTCGCATTAGAGTAAAAGCATTTGATGTTTCAATGGTTTGATGTAATTTTCTGTCAAGTTTGTAAATGTTGCTGTACATCGTGAAAACTTCACCAAAGTTTGATTTAAAGAAAACAGTGAATCCAATTGAAATCGCTGTATCAGCCAGAAAAATCGCAATCAGATCTTTGTCTAAAACCGTTCAGCCCTAGGAAACACCATCAGATTTATGACAACAGAGTTGGGTTCTTGCTCTGCATTGAGCCAAAGTGCATGAAGATGTTGTTCTTTTATTGTTTCCTCTGCTCAGTTTCAGGTCAGATTAGTGCAAAGTCTGAAACACTGAAGTACTTGGATAACTGTCAGTTATACTCAGAAAAACCGTTGGTTGTTTCCATAAATAGAACGACAAAATCACACATCAACAAAATAATACAAACGCATCAGCAAATCTTGGTTCCCCTTTTTAAGTTGGCACTAGATTCAGTACTCACAGTTCTGGGTACACAAATTTGTTCTTAAACTGTTGGACTATTTGCACACGCAGTTGTTGACAAAGTGGTGAACCTGGCTCCATCTTTGCGTGTGAAGGACTGAGCCTTTTGGGGATGATGCTCCTTTTATACCCAATCATGACACTCACCTGTTTAAATCAACCTGTTCACCTGTGGAATGATCCAAACAGCTGTTTTTTCAGCAACTTTCCTCGATTTTTAGGAACAAGTTGCAGGCATCCATTTCAAAATGAGCAAATATTTGCACAAAAAGAATAAAGTTTTTCAGTTTGAACATTAAATGTCTTGTCTTTGTGGAGTATTCAATTAAATATAGGTTGAAGAGAATTTGCAGATCATTGTATTCAGTTTGTATTTACATTTTACACAATGTCAAAACTTCATTGGAATTGGGGTCTGTATTTACTGAACTTGACATGCGCATTTAAAAGAAATGAAACATAAGGGTGGGGGGGTTGAGACACATCTGAAAACTTAAAAATGTGTTGATCTGAGAAAAGAGGAATCTAACTTCTCTTCGTTATTCGGCATCAAATCCTCATCATCAGAGAACAAGTCTTCTGAGCAAGGATTATTATGAAACACTTGTAATATAATAAGAACATGCTGTACCTGATACAGAGAGAAGAAAGAAAACCAGTTCCCTCACTGCCACGTTCAAGCTCATTGCTGCTCTTCTCATCTCTGTGAGACTTCAGAGAAAATCAAACACATCAAGAAAAGGTCTGAACAAAAACCTGTGCAGATAAATATCAATAATATCGGTGAGGACTTTTACTCACAGCAGAGAGACGATGTTGGTTCTGCAGAATATGCGCCGCTGTGGTCATCAGAAGGAAGAAGTCAGGCTGATAAATACGCCAGCGTCACTTTCTCTTCCTGTTATTAATGTGCACGAAGTATGTGACAGGCTGGCATCGGTGTTGTAACATTTTTGTAAGCAAGATGGGTATCATTTTTCCATCAGGATAAGACATTATATTCACAGGTAAACTCTGCTGTGTGTATTGTGCTTCTATACAATATATATAGATAGTTATATACACTGCCTGGCCAAAAAAAAAAGTCACCACCAAAAAAAAAAGGTAATACTCTCTAATATTTCATTGGACCACCTTTAGCTTTGATTACGCATTCACTGTGGCATTGTTTCCATAAGCTTCTGCAATGTCACAAGATTTATTTCCATCCAGTGTGTCATTAATTTTTCACCAATTTTTCGCATTGATGATGGTAGAGTCTGACCGCTGCACAAAGTCTTCTCCAGAACATCCCAAAGATTCTCAATGGGGTTAAGGTCTGGACTCTGTGGAGGCCAATCCATGTGTGAAAATGATGTCTCATGCTCCCTGAACCACTCTTTCACTATTTGAGCCCGATGAATCCTGGCTTTGTCATCTTGGAATATGCCCGTGCCATCAGGGAAGAAAACATCCATTGATGGAATAACCTGGTCATTCAGTATCTTCAGGTAGTCAGCTGACCTCATTCTTTGAGCACATACTGTTGCTGAACCTGAGCAACTGCAGCAACCCCAGATCATAACACTGCCCCCACAGGCTTGTACAGTAGGCACTAGGCATGATGGGTGCATCACTTCACCTGCCTCTCTTCTTACCCTGATGCGCCCATCACTCTGGAACAGGGTAAATCTGGACTCATCAGACCACATGACCTTCTTCCATTGCTCCAGAGTCCAATCTTTATGCTCCCTAACAAATTGAAGCCTAAAAAAGACCAATCGGAGTGACTAATCACCAAAAGAATTTCGATGTGTCGACAAGTCAGGGTTAGGGAACTCAAGGGAAGAGTAACACGCACACCTTTACGAGAATGAAAGTGATAATTTGTATCGGGACTCAAGATGACAACAAAAAGAAGGTAAACTAGAGTGGTGTGCAAATTCACTAGCGGCTAGTGCATCATTCGGGATTTTTTTCCGGCCACATTTCTTCCTGGAAGACGATGGGTCCCCACTATCCTTCCAGTTTTTAATAAAGCGTTGGACAGTTCTTAACCCAATTTTAGTAGTTTCTGCATCAATCTCCTTAGATGTAAAGAGACGAACTACGGTTACTAAACTGGGAAGAGTTTGTCTGATTGTAGAAAAGGTGCTGGTGTCCTACACAGAAAGGTGTACCAACAAATCCTTTACTCTTCGTCGAGTAACGTGGTCAACCCCAATTTATTGAACAAAGGTCGACTTTCTATTAGTGGGTACGTCATTAAATCCAATAGGAGGCTCGTACCTATTTGCTAAGTTAAATCCAGGTGGAGACTTTTTTTTTGGCCAGGCAGTGTAGTAGGTAAAGAAAGCAGAGAAAGATAAGATTTGTTCTTTTACTACATCTGTTTCACAGTCTAAACATTTTTACACTGTAGTTTAACAACAGAAAGACACTTTCTAAGGAGTTTCCTGCTATTACTTCCCAACATAACGGATGGCGAGCCTCGTAGCGCATGTTACCACCTACTGAATGACATCATGACAAAATAAGAAAAACAGTTTAAGCCGCAATGAATGTTTGAATTGAGTTTAAATCGTTTATTTTTAATATTACAAAGAAAAGGAAGAAAATCACTTTTAAACAACAGAAAGTCAAAACAGAGAAACTTGAAAATTTAAGAAACAAAAACATGTATGTATATTTACAAAAAGCAGTAAGAGAAGGAGAACTTGTCAAATCCTTTTTCCATCATTTGTTAAGAAATTCTGATCTTGTTGTGACCGTGTCCATGAGTCTGTTTTCCTCAGTGCAGGAGTCTCTCACCTCTCTGAACTTCACACCACGTCTTCCTGCTCCTCTGTGTCTTCTGTCTGTGCTGCAGGGACGACTGAGACGTTGTCATACTCAGGATCAGAGTCCAGCTGATGACAGATGATCAGGTTTATTAGAAATGTCTTTAATCATAACAGTGAAGGAGGGAAAGTTTTTTCAGCAGCCTCTCTGTCTCACCTCGATCATCTCTGCAGGTTCATTTGGTTCAGTGGTGGAGCTCAGAGTTTTCTTCTTCCTGGATTAAATCAAACATTTTAAGGTGAACAGTTCATGATTAACGCTAGAACTGCTGATTACTACACCACAATGGAGTAGGTGTCTCAGTCCTCCTCGTCTCCTCAGTGGTACTCCTCGTCTCCTTAGTCGGACTAGTCTAAATGACAATTACGACTCTAGGGATTATTATTGTCTTTTTTTTGAAATCTTCCACATACTCTGTGAAATGTCCTTCTAATCTATCTGTCGACAAAGACAGTCTATAATTAATGACATGTAATTCTCCTTGAACAAGGAATAATAGCGGTGTGAAGCTGCCTCCTGGATGCAGAAATATCTGCAGTTTTATCAGTAATAGACTCAATTTCTCCTTTAAAAGAAGAACAGAAAACGTCACTTAAAGCCTTTCTGACAGGAAACAATGTTTTTGCTCTTCTCTCGACTCGTCTATTGCTTCTCAGCAGTGGAGTAAATCTTCTACGTAACCGTGGCTGATGTGGATTGGTCTGTGATGAGTAGAACGATCGTCCAATCACCAGCTGCTGTTTTGTTTTTAAATTCCTGCCTCTGAAAACATTTTCTAACTGCTCTTTCCCAGATGGACGAGTGAAACATCTCTGTGGTGGATAAATGGAACTATCGTCTGATATGTCAAGTTGTTTGACGTCTCTGCTGCTTTGACTATAATTATCTTAGAATTAGTTTAATAACTTTGCCTCAAGTGTCTGTTAATTTTTAACGATCTCTAATCCACTTTGCTCCAGTCAATCTCCACATTCCTCCGCTTTTCATCTCCTGTCACAGAGTTTCTGCTGATTGACTGATCATCCATCCACAGAGGAACGACTGATTTACAAAGAGCTGGCGCCCTCTGCTGTTACTTTATGTCACTGCAACTATCAGCAAGTGTCAGCAGTTCGTCCCTGGTTCTGGGACAGCCACACTTCTACACAATATTTTCAATAAAAAAAACTTGTTCTTTACACAGAATTTGGCTCAACCAACAGAGCATGTTAAACTCACCTGCCACAACAGTCACATGAACTGTGGAGTTATGACGTCCCTTCTCATTTTGGGCGACACAAACATAATCTCCACTGTGTTCAGCTCTGGTGTTTTCAATAGTTAAAATCTCTCCTGTGGCTTTTGGTGAGTTTTCATTCTCCTTGTACCAGGTGTAGTTAGCTGCTGGGTTAGCATCAGTGCTACAGCTCAGAGTCACTGAACTTCCCTCCACTATCTCACCTGATGGACTCACTGACACTGAGGGAAACTTTGGAGCATCTGCAGAGGAAAATTAAAACTCTGTTTTAAACACAATTCTCAAAATCTGTTCATAGAAATTCCAAAGTTTTAATACAAAACACAGTTATAACTTTTGTATAAAAGTTGTGACTGCTCATCCACAAGTGGTGCATAAGTCAGTGTCTTTTATTATTCTCTGCAAAGGTTTCAGATCCTCTCAGGCTCCAGCTGCTGTTAAATGTAAACATGAAACAGTAAAAAAGGAAATGAGGGGGAAAAAGCAGAAAAAGACATAATGTGAAAGTTTTTTTCCTTCATTTACAACCTTCATCTGAAGCACAAAGCATTTCTCACCTGAGTGATTCACTGAAAAAAGGACAGTTTGGATGCTTCATAGTTAATTAATTCATCATGAAATTATACCATCAGATGTTTCATGACAAAAAATTCTTTTTTTTTTCTTTAAAGATATGTTTTTGGGCTTTTCTGCCTTTAATTGGATAGAGGAGGACAGTGGATAGAGTATGAGAGGGGGGTAAAAAATGGGGAATGACATGCGGGAAACACGCCACAGGTGGGAATCGAACTCGGGCCAACCGCTCGGGGGCGAGCCGCATGGTGCGCGGCCATATCCACTTGGCCATCTGCGCCCCCTTAACAAAAATTCTTCACAGCTTTGAACACTCATAAGACAGATCACGGAACAATCAGGTTTGATCTGCAGAGAGAGACATTATTAGTTATTGTTTAACTGTAGATTTGATATAAACTGTTTCACTTACATTTCACTGTAATAGAGATGGATTCAGACGTTCGACTCCCCAGCTTGTTCTCAGCTACACAATAATATTCTCCAGAGTCAGAGGACTGGATGGGGCTGAAAACAAGCTGAGCTCCTTTACTGAGAGGTCCATCCTTGTACCAGGTGTAAGTAGCTGCTGGGTTAGCATCACTGCTGCAGGTCAGAGTCACTGAACTTCCCTCCATCACTTCACCAGAGGGACTTTGTGACACAGAGGGAAACTTTGGAGCATCTGGGGGAAAAATTGGTTTAATGATCAAAATATCACTTTGAGGCAAATTGTTGAGAAAATAAATATGGTTTGAGTTGAACCTTTTTTCTCACACAAAACCCAAAAACATCAGAAATTAAAGGTGCAGTGCAGAGGAATATTAGGCAATGGTGTTTACCTGAGTTTGACTTTAAAGTAAACTTTCACTCACATTGCACATCCACAAAGATAGGTTCAGATGTCTTCTCTTTCCCTATATGATTCTTAGCTGCACAGTAATATTCTCCAGAGTCAGAGGACTGGATGGACCTGAAAACAAACTCTGGTCCTTTACTGAGATGTTCCTGTCCCCACATCTTAAACCAGGTGTACTCAGGTGTTGGGTAACCATCACTGCTGCAGCTCAGAGTCACTCGTATGTTCTCTCTGATCTCACCAGTTGGACTCACAGACACAGAACAAAACTTTGGAGTGTGTGGAGGAGACAGCATAAAAAAGTTTACCTGAATAACATGTTTGGATTGTTACGTGTTAAGTTTAACTAAAGAGTCTCTTAAACTCATGATGACAGAAACAACAAAAAGCATCTCCAGAGTCAGCATTTACCTTGTTCTTTTTCTGCTTCACTTCAGGAACATGTTAAACTTGTATGGCAGACTTTGAGAGCTGCATATACAAAAGGCCCTTACTGGGTATAAACAGACAATCTTTTTTATGGGATCACACTCAGGTGAAAATGTCATTCTAGTTTTAATGTTCCTGCCCTGACAAAGGTCTCTCTGAATTTAACACAGTTGTGTGTTCACAATGTGTTTGAAGGGTTTTGTTAAAATTATGAAAAATCATTTAACTCACATTTCACTTTGATAGAAATAGATTGAGAATACTGATATCCCAGGTTGTTCTCAGCATAACAGAAAAACGCTCCAGAGTCAGAGGACTGGATGGAGCTGAAAACAAGCTGAGCTCCTTTACTGAGAAGTCCATCCTTGGACCAGGTGTAAGTAGCTGCTGGGTTAGCATCACTGCTGCAGGTCAGAGTCACTGAACTTCCCTCCATCACTTCACCAGAGGGACTTTGTGACACAGAGGGAGTCTTTGGAGCATCTGCAATAAACAAAATTCACACAGACACTGTTCATTCTGTTAAAAAGTCACTCCATGGTAAAACTTTGACAACATGAAACATATCACAGAGTATAACATGGAGAGCTCATCAAATTTTTTAACAAACAACTTCACAGAAGAAGTTACGGTTGAGTCGATAACAGTTCATCAAAATAAAACAAAAGAACTTCTGTAGTGTGGGTAAACTCACAGACAGCAGCAGAGCGCTGACCCTCATGATTTTTCAAAGCACAGGAGTAACTTTTACTAAAGTCAGAGACTCTAAGAGAAGACATCTGTTCATTCATTCTCTCTCCATCTTTAAACCAGACATATGAAGGATAATCATGTAGATTACAGCTGCTCTGACACTTCAGCTCTGCCATGGTCCATTCTCTCACCACCACTATTAGAAGAACTGGACAGAAGTATAAAGAAAAAGGTTTTAGAGTCAATTAACTTCAGAACACACATGCAAACAGAAACTAAATGTTGAGATTCAAATATTACCTGTGACAGTCAAAGTGACTCCAGGTGAACCAGTAACACTGTCATCTTGTTGGTTTGTTGTGAACCTGAACTTGTACTCAGCTGAGTCGCTCTGTCTCAGGTTTCTGATTCTCAGAGTGCAGCTGTTCTGATTGAACAGATACTCAACACGACCTGAGTATTCTGGGTCTGATCTCAGATCAACAGGTGTATTTTCACCTGAGCTAGTAAACCAAAAACTGCTCTCAACCTCAGTAGTTTGATCGTTAACTGTTGGTGGATAAGTGTAGGTGCAGGGTATGTCCACTGTTGATCCTTCAGAGGCACAGATCTGATGAGAGGAGTAAGTCACTCCCCAGTCAGTCTGTCCACGAACCACTGAAACACAGAGAACAGGAAACACCATCAGATTTATAACATCAGAGAAACAGCATATTACATTTATATCTTCACAGATGCTCACTACATGTCTTACATTTGCCTAAAAGATTCATCTAAGAAACTTCTTCATGCAGATCAAAAATATCTCTCATGAAAAAATGTATCTCTGTTCATGACTCTTAAATTTTTCTTTCCACATTCAGCCAAAATACATGAAGACATTTTAAGGTCAAAGATGAGCTGAGTTCTATAAGATCAGGACAAGTGTGAATGCAGCTCATTCAGGGTGTGTGAAATGTTACTTGTATTGTTTCCTCTGTTCAGTTTGTGGTCAGATTAGTGCAGAGTCTAAAGGAAGAGAGCTGCAGACCACAGATGTGTGAGAACAAATGACACTTTGCTGCTATTGAGAACAGCACTGTTGGAGGGAGGCAGCGGCTTTAGCAGAGTCAGAGACCAGAAAACCCAAA
This sequence comes from Thalassoma bifasciatum, assembly GCA_008086565.1. NCBI lineage: Eukaryota > Metazoa > Chordata > Actinopteri > Labriformes > Labridae > Thalassoma > Thalassoma bifasciatum. The sequence goes on along the minus strand of RPOG01000240.1, from coordinate 21,052 downwards.
GTTTAAATACATCAACTTATTTAGAAGGACAGTGGTGATTGTTCAGATGAAGAATGAGAAATGTGGAAAAAAGTGCATTTTGAGCTGCGTGAACCAGATGGTCGGCAACACCTCGGATGGTTCACAGTTCACCACAGTGAGATGAGAAATATCACACTGATGTCAGGGAAAAACTTAACGGTTCTTCAAAGTTTGGATACCTTTTTTAAGAAATGTTGTTTCTTGTTTTCTAATTAGAGAAATACTGATGCTTGCTGGTTCCTTCTAAATTACTAAATCCTTCAAATGCACCATTAAAACTGTGGTTATACCAAGTAGTGTGACTGTACAATACTTCAAATCTTTCATTTTGATAATAAATGTATAAAGATGGTCAATGCTTGAAAACACTTAACACACCAGNAAACAGTATTTCTTTTTTGATATTAAATATCAAATCAATACATCTGGCAAAGTTGGAATCTTTCATTAACTAATTGAACAAATGCAGATAGAAACCGTATTCTCTGTTTATATCAACAATTGGATCAATACATCTAAGTAGGTGTGATAACAAATGTTTCATAAACTTAATCAACAAAGATGAAACTGAGGATTTTAAGTACCTGGCTGAGAGAGAAGAAAGATCACCAACACACTCGCTGCTACGTTTAAGTTCATCGCTGCTCTTCTTATCTCTGCGAGACTTCAGAGAAAATCAAACACATCAGGAAAAGGACTGAACAAAACCTGTGCAGATAAATATCAACAATACCAAAGAAAAATTCTACTCACAGCAGAGAGACGATGTTGGCTCTACAGACTTCGCTCCACTTTGGTCATCGGACGGAAGAAGTCAGACTCTATAACAACCTCAGCTTTACTTCCTCTCAATGTGACTGATACAACCACAAAAAGTTTCAGACTGACACCAAAGTAACGAGGGTTTGGACGCAACATGTGGCATTTAGAATGTTGCAACTACTTCTTGACGCGTTTCAATAAGCTTTTTTCAAAAACAAATTAAATTTCGTTTGTTTTTACGTTTTGTCCTTGTTTTTTGTCTACTTTCAAACTTATTTTACACTTTTATGTCGTTATTTTCCACAATTTAGTCGTCGACTTCACCTCTTTTTTCAAGAGTCCACTTTCTTTAGGCGTCAGAAGACAGAGCTATTAAACTGGTCCTTCTAACACTTTCTCAAACACTGACATCGATAAAGAGCTGTCTGTGAATTAGCTCAGATATTATTTCACAGACGAAAAAAAAAAAATCTTGGTGAAGTTGTGATAAAAAACTAAGGGAGACTTAGATAAGATTCATTTCACACTCATCATTGTGACTNACGCAACATGTGGCATTTAGAATGTTGGTTGATGAAGAACTGCGCAAAGTTATTCGAAAAAAGTTTTTGTTTAATTTAAAGCAAACAAAAATGCAAAACAGGAACAAAAAACAGATGAAAGTTTGAATAAAATGTGAAAATACAGCAATAAAAGGTGTTAAATCAGCAGCTGAAGTGGAGAAAAAAGTTCTCAGGTGAATCTTTAGGCGTCAGAAGACAGAGCTATTAAACTGGTCCTTCTAACACTTTCTCAAACACTGACATCGATAAAGAGCTGTCTGTGAATTAGCTCAGATATTATTTCACAGACGAAAAAAAAAAATCTTGGTGAAGTTGTGATAAAAAACTAAGGGAGACTTAGATAAGATTCATTTCACACTCATCATTGTGACTCATATGAGAGAGTTGGTCTGTTTTCCTTATATCACAGACAAATGGAGCATTGGTGCATCTTTCTCTACAAAACTATTCTTCATGAACTTCCCTCTTATTTATGCTCTTTACTGACTCCTAGAACAGTCTGACGTCTCATGGGCTCTTCATGTTTTGTATTCCTCAAACTCTAACAGTATTTGGGAAGAATGCTCTTAATGTTTTTGCTCTGGCATCTTGGCTAAACCTGCAACTTTAACTGATTTTAAAACCAGAATCAAGGCACATTTAACTTCTGTTTGGACATGTTCTCATGATTAATGAGGTGGATAAATGAAGCGATTGTTTTTGTTTGACACTGACTGTATGATTCACTATAAAATATCATGAGCTGCTGTCTCGGCTGGGACTCCCTTATTAAAGAGTTTTATTATCTTAATGGGATAACTCCAGGTAAAATAAAGGTTTGATTAAAAAATAATATAAAAATGAAAAAAAAAAATTGAAAGTCTCTGATTCTCCTTGTGTACCCATGGTCCTTTGAGACATTAAACCTTTGCACAAGGCTTCAAACATCTGTAACATCCATAAATTCTGATTTTTGCTCTGATGATGATGATGTTTGATGCTCACAGTGACTTTTTCTTATCAGGAAGTCAAAGAGAAATGCAGACTAGAAGTTTCTGGGTCCAGGTTTTCTGGTGGGTTTGTTGACCACACTGTACAAAGCAGCTGGATCCTCCACTGTTTCCTGGTTTGTGCTTTTAAAGAGAGAAATAATGAAGGTGTTAGGATGAAATGTTGACAGCCCAACAGTGAACATCACAATCAGGTTGAAAACAAAAGAATTAGAATATGTTATGAGGTTTTTACCCGTGAGCTGGACCAGCTCTGTTAAATCTAACAGCAGAGTATTCAATCATCTCCTCCTTTACTTCTTCTTCTTCCCTTGTTTTATTCTTTCTTTGGGGCTTCAGTGGTTTGATGTTGGAGTAGAGACAATCCTCCTGTTTTTTGGAGAAGTGGATGGTGGCATATTGAAGATCATTCTGCTGCTCTGCCACTTGGATCTGTAAACGTTGGACACATGAGAATCGTTTTAATGACATCAAAAGACTCGGCTCACTTACAACTGAACTCAAAGACAAAAAGATATTTAACTCGTCTTAACTTTGGGAAACTGACACTGTTCTGTCTTCTTGAAGAGTTTTTGAACCCAGTATAACTGCACACACTGCAAAAACGGAAATTTAAGCAAGTCATTATGTCTTATTTGTAGTAAAAATTGTCTAATTGTTCTTAATTTGAGCCACATTCACCAGACCAGGTCATAAAAATGTCTGATTTCAAGTTTTTTTAAGACAAAAATGAGGTGTAAATTGCTTGTTACAAGTCAAAAAAAAATCTGCCAATGGGATAAGACGAATTCGCCCGGGAAGTCTCTTGAAATTAGAAAGATGTTTTAAAACAAGAATCTTTTATCTTATCCCATTGGCAGATTTTTTTTTACTTGTTACAAGCAACTGATGCCTCATTCTTATCTTTAAAAAACTTGAAATGAGACATTTTTATGACCTTGTCTAGTAAATGTGGCTCAAATCAAGAATAGTAGGACACATTTGACTAAAAATAAGACATAATGACTTGCTTAGATTTCAGTTTTTGCAGTGCATAAGAACACATGCTGTGATGACATCATTCCTTTATTTTAACTCACATTAAAACATAAAGATCATAACAGAAGCAGCAAAGATGGAGCTAAAACAACAGGAAATGAAACTCTTCACCTGTTCACTGTTGTCTGGTCTCTCTTCAGGCTCTGACTGTTGCTCACGGGTTCTCTTCTTTCTAGTGAAGCATAATCATGAAATAATAAAACCATGGAAGAAATATCAATGCTGACATGATTTCATTTTGAGGTTGAACAGTCATTTAGTGAAATGTAACTGCTCACAGGATCCAGATGATGACAAAGATGAGAATGACAGCGATAATAACAACAGGCACTGTGGCAGCAGTTGTTCGTTTCCATGCTCCTAAAATAAAGGTGAATTGATTTTTACATAAATTTCTTTGTCTTTCTTCCACTGGGTGTCTAAGTATGTAAAAATATTGAAACAAGTGAAATATCTACTTCCAGCTCTACTTGGTCCTCTTTCACTTTGACAACTGGTTGGACTCAAGTACAAACGTCTTACGTAAGTCATTCAATGTTGATACTAAATAAAAGTACACAAATGATGATATTTCTATGATTCATTTAAAAAGCTTTTGTTTGTATTTTTTCTTGTTGAGCTACCTTTAAAGAAAGACAAATGTTTGAACTTCACATTAGAAAAGGAAATAAAGACAGACCAATTTACGATTTGGAAACTACTGTTCTTCGCGGATTATCAAGAACTGGAATCATTCAGTAACAAAGGAATCAGTTAAAATGAAATAAGATCAAACCACATTTATCATGTTATGGCTTATTAAGTAGCATGTTAAACTCACCTGCCACAACAGTCACATGAACTGTGGAGTTATGACGTCCCTTCTCATTTTGGGCGACACAAACATAATCTCCACTGTGTTCAGCTCTGGTGTTTACAATAGTAAATATCTCTCCTGAAGCCTTTGGTGAGTTTTCATTCTCCTTGTACCAGATGTAGTTAGCTGCTGGGTTAGCATCAGAGCTACAGTTCAGAGTAACTGAACTTCCCTCCACTATCTCACCTGATGGACTCACTGACACTGAGGGAACCTTTGGAGGATCTAAAGGGGAATAAAACTCAATTTAAAGACAATAATTTAAAACTTTTCATATTGATTCCCAAATACAGAAGGCAAATCTTGGAATATAGCGACTGAAACATCTTTATATTAAACCATTTTTTTGTTTGTTTGTTTTTTAAAGGTAAAGATGTGAAGTTCATTTTCTTCCTGCCTGCTACAGCCTCCACTTATTACCTGAACCCTTCCTCACCAGTGACTCACCAATAAAAAAGGAAAGCTTGAATGCTTCATGGTTAAAAAATTCATCATTGAATTATACAAACAGATGTTTTGTGCAGGAGAGAGACAACTTTAAATGAGAGCAATACATATATATAAACTGACAGAACAATCAGCTTTGATAAGCAAAGAAAAACAGTTTGTGTCTAACTGTAACTTTTGGTATAAACTGTTTCACTTACATTTCACTTTAATAGAGATGGATTCAGACGTTCGACTCCCCAGCCTGTTCTCAGCTCTACAATAATATTCTCCAGAGTCAGAGGACTGGATGGGGCTGAACATTTTTTTCTTCCCGTTTCCAGTTTGTTGTCCTTTATTTCCAGTCCTCTTGTACCAGGTATAAGTAGCTGCTGGGTTAGCATCACAACTGCAGGTCAGAGTCACTGAACTTCCCTCCATCACTTCACCAAAGGGACTTTGTGACACATAGGGAAACTTTGGAGCATCTGGAAGAAAATGGGCAAATTGTTGAGAAAATAAAGATGGTTTGAGTTGAATCTTTATTCTCACAAAAAACATCAGAAATTAAAGGTGCAGTGCAGAGGAATATCAGACAATGGTGTTTACCTGAGTTTGACTTTAAAGTAAACTTTCACTCACATTGCACATCCACAAAGATAGATTCAGATCTCTTCTCTCTCCCTACATTATTCTTAGCTGCACAGTAATATTCTCCAGAGTCAGAGGTCTGGATGGGGCTGAACATTTTTTCCTTCCCGTTTCCAGTTTGATGGTCTTGATTTCCAGTGTTCTTGTACCAGGTGTAAGTAGCTGCTGGGTTAGCATCACTGCTGCAGGTCAGAGTCACTGAACTTCCCTCCTTCACTTCACCAAAGGGACTTTGTGACACAGAGGGAGTCTTTGGAGCATCTGGGGGAAAAAAAACACATGCTATTTCACTTCATTTTGATATTTGATCAGTCATTTCTAGACAAACGTGATAAAGTGCTTGTAAACACCTGTCTCTTCACTGCTTTTTTTGATGGCTCAGCAATGGAGAAGTTCTGAAACAGTTCATATTGAGTATTAAAGTGATCAGAGCAGAGAAATGGCTGAACTATCATGATGTGTAACTTGTGAAACTGATAACACTGAACATGTCAACACTTTCAAACTCCAGCTGCAAAGTGCAAATAGTCCTGGTCCTGTTTGATTTATGGTAGGCATTTATGAAAAAAAGTTGTTGGGGTTTTTTTTTTGCATGATATTGAATCAGACACATTTTGTCACTTCTGCCACCTGAGGGAGCTCTCCTCACATCAACCTGTCGACCTCAATGAAATCAGTGACAACATGCAAAACAACAGAACATTCAGGGACATGTATGAAAATAAACTTATCCACCTACAGGAAAGACACCACACAGCTGAGCTGTGATTGACAAGGTTAGGATCACAATAAACTGCTGCTGCTTCTTCAAGTTTTTCTTGTAGGTGTGTCTGTGTATGTGTGTGTGCGCGCTACACAACACTGATTTATAAATCACTGTTATTCAAATCAGACATAAGAATATTTACACTTACTAAACTTTGTTGGATGGCTGCTGTGATTCTGTGTATTGTGAGGATAAAGATAGCACTATGTAACTTTAACATGTTTCAGTACTGCAAAACACATTAAAAATGAATAACACAAAGAGATTTTATAAAAGAAGAAATGGAACTTTGATCATGAATTGCTAACACCTGAAAGAAATGTTATGAGTTAATGGTGTTTGTGTGGGTAAAGCTTTCAAAATAGCGTTCACTCACATTTCACATCAATAGAGGTAAATTCAGATCTCTTCTCTCTCCCTACATTATTTTTAGCTGCACAGTAATATTCTCCAGAATCAGAGGACTGGATGGAGCCAAAAACAAGCTTTGGTCCTTTACTGATATGTCCATATCCATTCCTCTTGTACCAGGTGTACTCAGGTGTTGGGTAACCATCACAGCTGCAGCTCAGAGTCACTCGTCTGTTCTCTCTGATCTCACCAGTTGGACTCACAGACACAGAACAAAACTTTGGAGCATCTGGAGGAGACAGCATAAAAAAGGTGATCTGAATAACATGCTTGGATTGTTACGTGTTAAGTTAACTACAGAGTCTCTAAAACTCATGATGACAAAAACAACAAATAGCATCTCCTGAGTCAGCATTTATTGTTTTTTTCTGTTTCACTTCAGGAACATGTTAAACTTGTATGGCAGACTTTGAGAGCTGCATATACAAAAGGCCCTTACTGGGTATAAACAGACAATCTTTTTTAAGGGATCACACTCAGGTGAAAATGTCATTCTAGTTTTAATGTTCCTGCCGTGACAAAGGTCTCTCTGAATTTAACACAGTTGTGTGTTCACAATGTGTTTGAAGGGTTTTGTTAAAATTATGAAAAATCATTTAACTCACATTTCACTTTTATAGAAACAGATTTAGACCACTGATTTCCCAGGTTGTTCTCAGCATAACAGAAAAACTCTCCAGAGTCAGAGGACTGGATGGAGCTGAAAACAAGCTGAGCTCCTTTATTGAGAAGTCCATCCTTGTACCAGGTGTAAGTAGCTGCTGGGTTAGCATCACTGCTGCAGGTCAGAGTCACTGAACTTCCCTCCATCACTTCACCAGAGGGACTTTGTGACACAGAGGGAAACTTTGGAGCATCTGGGAAAAAAAAAAGTTTTAATATCCCCTAAAAAATCAAAATATCAATTTGACACAAATTGTTGAGACAATAGAAATGTACTCAGTTAAGCTCTTTTCTCATAACACCAACATCAGTATTTTAAGGCAGAGTACAAAGCAATATGAGGTGATGGTGTTCACCTGAGTTTAACTTAAGACATAACTTTAACTCACATTTGACATCAATGGAGGTTGAATAAGATCTCCTCTCCTGACCAAAGTCATTCTTAGCTGCACAGTAATATTCTCCAGAGTCAGAGGACTGGATGGAGCTGAAAACAAACTCTGGTCCTTTACTGAGATGTTCCTGTCCCCACATCTTAAACCAGGTGTACTCAGGTGTTGGGTAACCATCACATCTGCAGCTCAGAGTCACTCGTCTGTTCTCTCTGATCTCACCAGTTGGACTCACAGACACAGAACAAAACTTTGGAGCATCTGGAAGAGAAAAGATGAAAAGTGACTTGAATAACTAAGACGATTGTGCCCCTTCTATCATCTTCTCCAGGCTCCATGGAGAAACTATAAGAGTCTAAAATTCACGAAAAGAACAAAAAGGCGTCTCTAGGGTCAGTATTTTTTTTTTCTTTTTGTCATCACTACAGAAACATCTTGAAGCTGCATGGCAGACTTTGTGAGGTGTAAATACAAAACCCTCCTAAGGGGTTAAACACAAACAAAAAAAATCTCTTTTTCTGTGATTAAATTAAGGTAAAAACATCATCCTGGTTTTCATGTTCTTGTTCTGGCAACTCACTGAAGTTATCAAAGCTGTACCTTAACATGAAAATGTGGTACAGGGCTTTGTGTTTGAAGGTTTTATTTATTGAAGAAAACTTTCTTGGGACATAAAAATCATTTAACTCACATTTCACCATAATGGAGACTGATTGAGAGCGTCTCTTTCCCAGCTTGTTTTCTGCTTCACAGTAATAATCTCCAGAGTCAGAGGACTGAATGGGGTTGAAATATTTTGTTTTTGAGTTTCCAGTTTGTTGGCCTTGATATCCAGTCCTCTTGTACCAGGTGTAAGTAGCTGCTGGGTTAGCATCACTGCTGCAGGTCAGAGTCACTGAACTTCCCTCCATCACTTCACCAGAGGGACTTTGTGACACAGAGGGAGACTTTGGAGCATCTGCACAAAACAAAATTCACACAGACACTTTTCATTCTGTTAAAGAGTCACTTCATGGTAAAACTTTGACAACATGAAACATATCACATAGTATAACATTGAGAGTTCATCAACAATTTTCACAAACAAGTTTTACAGAAGAAGTTGCAGTTGAGTAGATAACAGTTCATCAAAATAAAACAAAAGAACTTCTGTAGTGTGGGTAAACTCACAGACAGCAGCAGAGCGCTGACCCTCATGATTTTTAAAAGCACAGGAGTAACTTTTACTAAAGTCAAAGACTCTCAGAGAAGACATCTGTTCATTCATTCTCTCTCCATCTTTAAACCAGACATAAGAAGGATTATCAGATGGATTACAGCTGCTCTGACACTTCAGTTCTGCCCCTCCGTACTCTCTCCATCCTCTCTCCACCACTACTTCAAGATCTGGACAGAAGTGGAGAGAAAAAGGTTTAAGAGTTTATAAATCCCAGAACACATGCAAACAGAAACCAAATGTTGAGATTAAAATATTACCTGTGACAGTCAAAGTGACTCCAGGTGAATCAGTACCACTGTCATGTTGTTGGTTTGTTTTGAACCTGAACTTGTACTCAGCTGAGTCGCTCTGTCTCAGGTTTCTGATTCTCAGAGTGCAGCTGTTCTGATTGAACAGATTTTCAACTCGATCTGTGTAGTCTAGGTCTGATCCCAGATCAACAGGTTTGTTTCCATTCAGTTTAATGAACCAGAGAGTTTCTTCAACTATTGTATCACGCTCATCTGTTCTCTGTGGATAAGTGTAGGTGCAGGGTATGTCCACTGTTGATCCTTTGAGGGCACAGATCTGATGAGAGGAGTAAGTCACTCCCCAGTCAGTCTGTCCACGAACCACTGAAACACAGAGAACAGGAAACACCATCAGATTTATAACATCAGTGAAACAGCGAGTAAGATTTATGTATTTTATCTCTGCCTTTGTCTTTATAGGTATTTTCTTTCTACATTCAGCCAAAGAGCATAAATACATTTATAGGTCAAAGATGAGCTGAGTACTATAAGATCAGGACGAGTGTGAATGCAGCTCATTCAAGGTGTGTGATGTGTTCTTGTATTGTTTCCTCTGTTCAGTTTGTGGTCAGATTAGTGCAGAGTCTAAAGGAAGAGAGCTGCAGACCACAGATGTGTGAGAACAAATGACACTTTGCTGCTATTGAGAACAGCACTGTTGGAGGGAGGCAGTGGCTTTAGCAGAGTCAGAGACCAGAAAACCCAAAGTTTAAATACATCAACTTATTTAGAAGGATAGTGGTGATTGTTCAGATGAGGAATGAGAAAAGTGCATTTTGAGCTGCGTGAACCAGATGGTAGGCAACACCTCATATTCAGACGGATGGTTCACAGTTCACCACAGTGAGATGAGAAATATCACACTGATGTCAGGGAAAAACTTAACAGTTCTTCGAAGTTTGGTTCCCTTTTTTAAGAAATGTTATTTCTTGTTTTCTAATTAGAGAAATACTGATGCTTGCTGGTTCCTTCTAAATTACTAAATCCTTCAAATGCACCATTAAAACTGTGGTTATACAAAACTAGTGTGACTGTACAATACTTCAAATCTCTCACTTTGATAATCAATGCTACATAAAGATGGTCAATGCTTGAAAACANATCATCTCTGCAGGTTCATTTGGTTCAGTGGTGGAGCTCAGAGTTTTCTTCTTCCTGGATTAAATCAAACATTTTAAGGTGAACAGTTCATGATTAACGCTCGAACTGCTGATTTGATGTGGTGTTACCTCATCCACAGAGTCAGGAGGAGCAGAGGAGTCACCATGAGGAGCAGAGGAATCAGCCTGATCAGATTTACTGTTAATGCTGAGATCCCTAATAATAACAGAAAAAAAACTTTAGAAGGTGTATGAGACACTTTACAGGAAGATTAGATAGACAGCTGTTTCTGTCAGATATTTTAATGACATGTGGTTCTCCTTGAACAAGGAATAATAGCGGTGTGAAGCTGCCTCCTGGATGCAGCAATATCTGCAGTTTTATCAGTAATAGACTCAATTTCTCCTTTAAAAGAAGAACAGAAAACGTCACTTAAAGCCTTTCTGACAGGAAACAATGTTTTTGCTCTTCTCTCGACTCGTCTATTGCTTCTCAGCAGTGGAGTAAATCTTCTACGTAACCGTGGCTGATGTAGATTGGTCTGTGATGAGTAGAACGGTCGTCCAATCACCAGCTGCTGTTTTGTTTTTAAATTCCTGCCTCTGAAAACATTTTCAAACTGCTCTTTCCCAGATGGACGAGTGAAACATCTCTGTGGTGGATAAATGGAACTGTCGTCTGATATGTCAAGTTGTTTGACGTCTCTGCTGCTTTAAGGGTGAATTCCAATTCCTGTCTTAACCCTCAATCTCAAAATGCGCACTCCCGCGAAGTGCAAGTGTTGTCCCGATACCTAGAAAGTTAAGGTTGAGGGTTTAGTTTGAGGCTGTATCTCCCTCAATACTGAGATTTTCAGAGACCACCCTTGGGATTAAGGGACATCCAGAATGCATTGCGTATTGTCGGTAAATAAACTTGGCGTCCAAAGCGGCAGAGAAGGCGAGCTACAAATATAGTATTTTCTTTGTTAATGGAGATATAAATATTACGAAAACCATTGTATTATCTTAGTTTAGACCCATTTTATGGATTATTTACCTCGTTGTTGCATAACATTTATTTTTATTTTACGATCTTTTGTCAATAGCGTCCGGTGCGGACAAGCCATGTTGCTTTCGTTAAAGTTAGTTAACGTTACAAAATGGTCATTTTTCTCAGTGGTAATGTAGTTGTTTATCAAGATAACAGCCTATATAACATGCTTGTGCCTATAATGGTATAAGATGACCGGGCTAATGTCATCTCCTGTAGCCGCAGTTATGTAACGATAGTTATAGCTGGTGTTTACCTTTCAATAAACTATGGTATGCTGTGACAGCTGAATATGTCCGTGGTTGTGTTATTTATACAGATATTTTTTTGATCACGCTAACCGAGGGAATAACTGACAGACAGTCCACAACAATTTCATTTGCATTTAAGGGGTGTCCCATTTCTAAATCACAAGATAGACCTTAACACTTGGTTTTGAGGGCGACTAAGATTGAGGGTTGAGCTTTTTTTTTTGAGGGTTCAGCAGTTAGTCCCTGGTTCTGGGACAGCCACACTTTGACGCAGTATTGTAAATAAAAAAAACTTGTCCTTAACACAGAATTTGGCTCAACCAACAGAGCATGTTAAACTCACCTGCCACAACAGTCACATGAACTGTGGAGTTATGACGTCCCTTCTCATTTTGGGCGACACAAACATAATCTCCACTGTGTTCAGCTCTGGTGTTTTCAATAGTTAAGATCTTTCCTGTGGCTTTTGGTGAGTTTTCATTCTCCTTGTACCAGGTGTAGTTAGCTGCTGGGTTAGCATCAGTGCTACAGTTCAGAGTCACTGAACTTCCCTCCACTATCTCACCAGATGGACTCACTGACACTGAGGGGAACTTTGGAGCATCTGAGGATACATGAAAAATAAAAGAACCAAAACAGAAAAAGAAAAGCACAACAATGTTTGAATGTAGGTCAGAAATTCAATTTCTTACTTACAAGACATAATTCTTCTGTCTCGTACAGTTCAAGTTAACGAATAGAAATTGTCTTTAAGTGTCGTCATTGTTTTGTTTCCATAATTTGACCGACTTACAGTATAAATTAACATTGATGTGCTCAGATCTCCTCTTCGCCAGCTCGTTCTCAGCTTCACAGTAATAATGTCCAAAGTCAGAGGACTGGATGGACTGAAAGTTGAGCTTTGCTCCTTTTCCAAGAGGATTTAGTTCTGCATCTCCATCTTCCTTGTACCAGGACATCAATCGACGACCCAATCGTAGTCACGATGTCAAGTCTCAGTGACTTGAAGGGAGGTGATAGAGTGGACTACCTGAGTGACTGTGACTCCCCTTGAAACCTCGTAGACGTCTCCTTTTAATTTTGAGACAAAATTTGTGTTAAGAGTTTTAGACAAGTATCTTTAAGGTTTCAAAATTATGCTTTGTGTCAATATTTTTTTGTATAAAAGTTGTGACTGCTCATCCACAATTCGTGCATAAGTCAGTGTCTTTTATTATTCTCTGCAAAGGTTTCAGATCCTCTCAGGCTCCAGCTGCTGTTAAATGTAAACATGAAACGGTAAAAAAGGAAATGGGGAAAAAACAGAAAAAGACATAATGTGAAAGTTTTTTTTCCTTCATCTAAAGTACAAAGCATTTCTCACCTGAGTGACTCACTAAGAAAAAGGACAGTTTGGATGCTTCATAGTTAATTAATTCATCATGAAATTATACCATCAGATGTTTCATGACAAAAATTCTTTTTTTTTTCTTTAAAGATATGTTTTTGGGCTTTTCTGCCTTTAATTGGATAGAGGAGGACAGTGGATAGAGTATGAGAGGGGGGTAAAAAATGGGGAATGACATGTGGGAAACACGCCACAGGTGGGAATCGAACTCGGGCCAACCGCTTGGGGGCGAACCTCATGGTGCGCGGCCATATCCACTTGGCCATCTGCGCCCCCTTAACAAAAATTCTTCACAGCTTTGAACACTCATAAGACAGATCACGGAACAATCAGGTTTGATCTGCAGAGAGAGACATTATTAGTTATTGTTTAACTGTAGATTTGATATAAACTGTTTCACTTACATTTCACTGTAACAGAGATGGATTCAGACGTTCGACTCCCCAGCCTGTTCTCAGCTACACAATAATATTCTCCAGAGTCAGAGGACTGGATGGGGCTGAACATTTTTTTCTTCCTGTTTCCAGTTTGTTGTCCTTTATTTCCAGTCTTCTTGTACCAGGTGTACTCAGGTGTTGGGTAACCATCACAGCTGCAGCTCAGAGTCACTCGTCTGTTCTCTCTGATCTCACCAGTGGGACTCACAGACACAGAACAAAACGTTGGAGCATCTGGAGGAGACAGCGTAAAAAAGTTTACCTGAATAACATGTTTGGATTGTTAAACAACATCGACAGTTACAAATATTGATCCAACTCCTTCTGTGCTCCTCTTATTTTCTCTTCAAAGCTTCATGGAGAAACTACTGAGAGTCTGAAACTCATGAAGACAAAAATGACAAAAGGCATCTCTAGAGTCAGTTACTTTGTTTTTCTGCTTCACTTCAGAAACATGTTAAAGATGTATGGCCAACTTTATAGCTGCAGATACAAATGTCCTTAAAAGGTTAAACACAGACGATAAATCTCTTTTTATGTGGTTAAATTCAGGAGAGAACGTTTTTCTGGTTTTTATGTTCCTGTCCTGAAAAAAGTCTCTCTGAAATTTACACAGCTGCACTATGACATGAACATCTGATAGAGGGAGTAATGGGGTGAGAATGTTTGTGTTTAAAGGGTTTCATAAAAACAAGAAAACCAGCTTAGAATAAAAAAACTCATCAAACTCACATTTTACTTTGATTGAGAAAGATTTAGACCACTGCTCTCCCAGCTTGTTCTCAGCAAAACAATAATATTCTCCAGAGTCAGCTTTGATCAGCAAAGAAAAACAGTTTTTGTCTAACTGTAACTTTTGGTATAAACTGTTTCACTTACATTTCACTTTAACAGAGATGGTTTCAGACGTTCGACTCCCCAGCCTGTTCCCAGCTACACAATAATATTCTCCAGAGTCAGAGGACTGGATGGGGCTGAACATTTTTTCCTTCCCGTTCCCAGTTTGTTGTCCTTTATTTCCAGTCTTCTTGTACCAGGTGTAAGTAGCTGCTGGGTTAGCATCACTGCTGCAGGTCAGAGTCACTGAACTTCCCTCCATCACTTCACCAGAGGGACTTTGTGACACAGAGGGAGTCTTTGGAGCATCTGGAGAAAAAAAACACATGCTATTTCACTTCATTTTGATATTTGATTAGTCATTTCTAGACAAACATGATAAATGTGCTTGTGAACACCTGTCTCTTCACTGCTTTTTTTGATGGCTCAGCAATGGAGAAGTTCATATTCAGTTCATATTGAGTATTAAAGTGATCAGAGCAGAGAAGCAGCTGAACTACCCTGATGTGTAACTTGTGAAACTGAAATCACAGAACATGTCAACACTTTCAAACTCCAGCTGCAAAGTGCAAATAGTCCTGGTCCTGTTTGATTTATGGTAGGCATTTATGATCTTTTTATTTTTTGTTTGTTTGTTTTTTTTTACATGATATTGAATCAGAAACACTTTGTCTTTCAGCCACCTGAGGGAGCTCTCCTCACATCAACCTGTCGACCTCAATGAAATCAGTGACAATATGCAAAACAACAGAACATTAAGAGACCCATATGTAACTGAAGTTATCCACCTACAGGAAAGACACCACACAGCTGAGCTGTGACTGACAAGGTCAGGATCACAATAAACTGCTGCTACTTCTTCAAGTTTTTCTTGTAGGTGTGTCTGTGTATGTGTGTGTGCGCGCTACACAACACTGATTTATAAATCACTGTTATTCAAGTCAGACATAAGAATATTTACACTTATTACACTTTGTTGGATTGCTGCTGTGAATCTGTGTATTGTGAGGAGCCTAAAGTATTATTGTATCTTATCTTATCATACTGTCACGATAAAGATAGCACTATGTAACTTCAACATGTTTCAGTACTGCAAAACACATTAAAAATAAATAACACAAAGAGATTTTATAAAAGAAGAAATGGAACTTTTAGCATTAATTGCTAACACCTGGAAAAAAAAGAATATGAGTTAATGGTGTTTGTGTGGGTAAAGCTTTCAGAATAACTTTCACTCACATTTCACATCAATAGAGGTAAATTCAGATCTCTTCTCCCTCCCTACATAATTTTTAGCTACACAGTAATATTCTCCAGAATCAGAGGACTGGATGGCGCTGAAAACAAGCTTTGGTCCTTTTCTGTGGTATCGATTCTTCTTGTACCAGGTGTACTCAGGTGTTGGGTAACCATCACTGCTGCAGCTCAGAGTCAGTTCACTGTTCTCTCTGATCTCACCAGTTGGACTCACAGACACAGAACAAAACTTTGGAGCATCTGGAGGAGACAGCATAAAAAAGGTGACCTGAATAACATGTTTGGATTGTTACGTGTTAAGTTAACTACAGAGTCTCTAAAACTCATGATGACAAAAACAACAAAAGGCACCTCTAGAGTCAGCATTTATTGTTTTTTTCTGCTTCACTTCA
This sequence comes from Thalassoma bifasciatum, assembly GCA_008086565.1. Taxonomy (NCBI): domain Eukaryota; kingdom Metazoa; phylum Chordata; class Actinopteri; order Labriformes; family Labridae; genus Thalassoma; species Thalassoma bifasciatum. The sequence continues at coordinate 5,311 of RPOG01000240.1, read as the reverse complement.
GGAACATGTTAAACTTGTATGGCAGACTTTGAGAGCTGCATATACAAAAGGCCCTTACTGGGTATAAACAGACAATCTTTTTTAAGGGATCACACTCAGGTGAAAATGTCATTCTAGTTTTAATGTTCCTGCCCTGACAAAGGTCTCTCTGAATTTAACACAGTTGTGTGTTCACAATGTTTTTGAAGGGTTTTGTTAAAATTATGAAAAATCATTTAACTCACATTTCACTTTGATAGAAATAGATTGAGAATAGTGATTTCCCAGGTTGTTCTCAGCATAACAGAAAAACTCTCCAGAGTCAGAGGACTGGATGGAGCTGAAATATTTTTCACTTCTCCAGTCAGTTGGATGTCCTTGATTTCCATTCTTCTTGTACCAGGTGTAAGTAGCTGCTGGGTTAGCATCACTGCTGCAGGTCAGAGTCACTGAACTTTCCTCCATAACTTCACCAGAGGGACTTTGTGACACAGAGGTAGTCTTTGGAGCATCTGCACAAAACAAAATTCACACAGACACTTTTCATTCTGTTAAAGAGTCACTTCATGGTAAAACTTTGACAACATGAAACATTGCAGAGTAAAACATTGAGAGTTCATCAACTTTTTTAACAAACAAGTCTTCTGTAAAGAAGAGGTTACGGTTGAGTCGATAACAGTTCATCAAAATAAAACAAAAGAACTTCTGTAGTGTGGGTAAACTCACAGACAGCAGCAGAGCGCTGACCCTCATGATTTTTCAAAGCACAGGAGTAACTTTTACTAAAGTCAGAGACTCTAAGAGAAGACGTCTGTTCATTCATTCTCTCTCCATCTTTAAACCAGACATATGAAGGATAATCATGTAGATTACAGCTGCTCTGACACTTCAGCTCTGCCATGGTCCATTCTCTCACCACCACTATTAGAAGAACTGGACAGAAGTGGAAAGAAAAAGGTTTTAGAGTCAATTAACTTCAGAACACACATGCAAACAGAAACCAAATGCTGAGATTCAAATATTACCTGTGACAGTCAAAGTGACTCCAGGTGAACCAGTAACACTGTCATCTTGTTGGTTTGTTTTGAACCTGAACTTGTACTCAGCTGAGTCGCTCTCTCTCAGGTTTCTGATTCTCAGAGTGCAGTTGTTCTGATTGAACAGATACTCAACACGGCCTGAGTATTCTGGGTCTGATCTCAGATCAACAGGTGTATTTTCACCTGAGCTAGTAAACCAAAAACTGCTCTCAACCTCAGTAGTTTGATCGTTAACTGTTGGTGGATAAGTGTAGGTGCAGGGTATGTCCACTGTTGATCCTTCAGAGGCACAGATCTGATGAGAGGAGTAAGTCACTCCCCAGTCAGTCTGTCCACGAACCACTGAAACACAGAGAACAGGAAACACCATCAGATTTATAACATCAGAGAAACAGCGAGAAGATTTATGTATTTTATCTCTGCCTTTGTCTTTATAGATATTTTCTTTCTACATTCAGCCAAAGAGTATAAATACATTTTTAGGTCAATGATGAGCTGAGTTCTATAAGATCAGGACGAGTGTGAATGCAGCTCATTCAGGATGTGTGATGTGTTCTTGTATTGTTTCCTCTGTTCAGTTTGTGGTCAGATTAGTGCAGAGTCTAAATGAAGAGAGCTGCAGACCACAGATGTGTGAGAACAAATGACACTTTGCTGCTATTGAGAACAGCACTGTTGGAGGGAGGCAGTGGCTTTAGCAGAGTCAGAGACCAGAAAACCCAAAGTTTAAATACATCAACTTATTTAGAAGGACAGTGGTGATTGTTCAGATGAAGAATGAGAAATGTGGAAAAAAGTGCATTTTGAGCTGCGTGAACCAGATGGTCGGCAACACCTCGGATGGTTCACAGTTCACCACAGTGAGATGAGAAATATCACACTGATGTCAGGGAAAAACTTAACGGTTCTTCGAAGTTTGGATACCTTTTTAAAGAAATGTTGTTTCTTGTTTTCTAATTAGAGAAATACTGATGCTTGCTGGTTCCTTCTAAATTACTAAATCCTTCAAATGCACCATTAAAACTGTGGTTATACCAAGTAGTGTGACTGTACAATACTTCAAATCTTTCATTTTGATAATCAATGCTGCATAAAGATGGTCAATGCTTGAAAACACTTAGCACACCAGAAACAAAATGAAAATGCAAAATCAAACAATATTTCTTTTTTTGACATTAAATATCAAATCAATACATCTGGGAAAGTTGGAATCTTTCATTAACTAATTGAACAAATGCAGATAGAAACCATATTCACTGTTTATATTAACGATTAGATCAATACATCTAAGTAGGTGTGATAACAAATGTTTCATAAACTTAATCAACAAAGATGAAACTGAGGATTTTAAGTACCTGGCTGAGAGAGAAGAAAGATCACCAACACACTCGCTGCTATGTTTAAGTTCATCGCTGCTCTTCTTATCTCTGTGAGACTTCAGAGAAAATCAAACACATCAGGAAAAGGACTGAACAAAACCTGTGTAGATAAATATTTAGTATAACAAAGAAAAATTCTACTCACAGCAAAGAGACGATGTTGGCTCTGCAGACTTGGCTCCACTTTGGTCATCGGACGGAAGAAGTCAGACTCTATAGCAACCTCAGCTTTACTTCCTCTCAATGTGACTGATACAACCACAAAAAGTGTCTGACTGGCATCAACTCAACGAGGGTTTGCACGCAACATGTGGCATTTAGAATGTTGGTTGATGAAGAACTGCGTAAAGTTATTCGAAATAAGTTTTTGTTTAATTTAAAGCAAACAAAAATGCAAAACAGGAACAAAAAACAGATGAAAGTTTGAATAAAATGTGAAAATACAGCAAGAAAACGTGTTAAATCAGCAGCTGAAGTGGAGAAAAAAGTTCTCAGGTGAATCTTTAGGCGTCAGAAGACAGAGCTATCAAACTGGTCCTTCTAACACTTTCTCAAACACTGACATCGATAAAGAGCTGTCTGTGAATTAGCTCAGATATTATTTCACAGACGAAAAAAAAAAAATCTTGGTGAAGTTGTGATAAAAAATCTAAGGGAGACGACTTAGATAAGATTCATTTCACACTCATCATTGTGACTTATATGAGAGAGTTGGTCTGTCTTCCTTATATAACAGACAAATGGAGCATTGGTGCATCTTTCTCTACAAAACTATTCTTCATGAACTTCCCTCTTATTTATGCTCTTTACTGACTCCTAGAACAGTCTGAGGTCTCATGGGCTCATCACGTTTTGTATTCCTCAAACTCACACAGTATTTGGGAAGAATGCTCTTAATGTTTTTGCTCTGGCATCTTGGCTAAACCTGCAACTTTAACTGATTTTAAAATCAGAATCAAGGCACATTTAACTTCTGTTTGTACATGTTTTCATGATTAATGAGGTGGATAAATGAAGTGATTGTTTTTGTTTGACACTGACTGTATGATTCACTATAAAATATCATGAGCTGCTGTCTCGGCTGGGACTCCCTTATTAAAGAGTTTTATTATCTTAATGGGATAACTCCAGGTAAAATAAAGGTTTGATTAAAAAATAATATAAAAATGAAAAAAAAAAAATTGAAAGTCTCTGATTCTCCTTGTGTACCCATGGTCCTTTGAGACATTAAACCTTTGCACAAGGCTTCAAACATCTGTAACATCCATAAATTCTGATTTTTGCACTGATGATGATGATGTTTGATGCTCACAGTGACTTTTTCTTATCAGGAAGTCAAAGAGAAATGCTGACTAGAAGTTTCTGGGTCCAGGTTTTCTGGTGGGTTTGTTGACCACACTGTACAAAGCAGCTGGATCCTCCACTGTTTCCTGGTTTGTGCTTTTAAAGAGAGAAATAATGAAGGTGTTAGGATGAAATGTTGACAGCCCAACAGTGAACATCACAATCAGGTTGAAAACAAAAGAATTAGAATATGTTATGAGGTTTTTACCCGTGAGCTGGACCAGCTCTGTTAAATCTAACAGCAGAGTACTCAATCATCTCCTCCTTTACTTCTTCTTCTTCTCTTGTTTTATTCTTTCTTTGGGGCTTCAGTGGTTTGATGTTGGAGTAGAGACAATCCTCCTGTTTTTTGGAGAAGTGGATGGTGGCATATTGAAGATCATTCTGCTGCTCTGCCACTTGGATCTGTAAACGTTGGACACATGAGAATCGTTTTAATGACATCAAAAGACTCAGCTCACTTACAACTGAACTCAAAGACAAAAAGTTAATTAACTCGTCTTAACTTTGGGAAACTGACACTGTTCTGTCTTCTTGAAGAGTTTTTGAACCCAGTATAACTGCACACACTGCAAAAAACGGAAATCTAAGCAAGTCATTATGTCTTATTTGTAGTAAAAATTGTCTTATTGTTCTTCATTTGAGCCACATTCACCAGACCAGGTCATAAAAATGTCTTATTTCAAGTTCTTTTAAGACAAAAATGAGGTGTAAATTGCTTGTTACAAGTCAAAAAAATCTGCCAATGGGATAAGACGAATTTGCCCGGGAAGTTTCTTGAAATTAGAAAGATGTCTTAAAACAAGAATCTTTTATCTTATCCCACTGGCAGATTTTTTTTTACTTGTTACAAGCAATTGATGCCTCACTCTTGTCTTTAAAAAACTTGAAATGAGACATTTTTATGACCTTGTTTTTTTAAATGTGGCTCAAATCAAGAATAGTCAGAGAAATTTGACTAAAAATAAGACATAATAACTTGCTTGGATTTCAGTTTTTGCAGTGCATAAGAACACATGCTGTGATGACATCATTCCTTTATTTCAACTCACATTAAAACATAAAGATCATAACAGAAGCAGCAAAGATGGAGCTAAAACAACAGGATATGAAACTCTTCACCTGTTCACTGTTGTCTGGTCTCTCTTCAGGCTCTGACTGTTGCTCACGGGTTCTCTTCTTTCTAGTGAAGCACATTCATGAAATGTTAAAACCATGGAAGAAATATCAATGCTGACATGATTTCATTTTGAGGTTGAGAGAAATGTAACTGCTCACAGGATCCAGATGAAGACAACAATGAGAATGACAGCGATAATAACAACAGGCACTGTGGCAGCAGTTGTTCGTTTCCATGCTCCTAGAAAAAAAAAGGTGAATTGATTTTTACATTTTAAAGAAACAGAAAGAAGGTGACCCACAGATTCATACATTTTTATAACTTTGTTCACTTTATAGATGAAGGTCGAGATGAACCAGGAGAAAGTGAAACTGTTGACCAACCTGAGTTCATGTTTGCAGAATGCATTCAGTAAGTTACAACTATGATTTATTTTCATGTGTTTACTA